>JAMPIV010011258.1:0-22500 GCA_024509875.1 Oreohelix idahoensis | reverse complement strand
AAATATTTCCTAAACCCGTTTCATACCAGCTAAAACCCTACATTTTAATCATAATACAACAAAAAAACCCCCTAACCCCCCCCCATCTACCAATCCCCAAACCTTTTAACCCACACAAACCCCCCAACACTATAACAATCCACAAATCCAAACAAAACTCACCCACCAACCCCCACTAAACCACAAAATCTAACACCAACAACATTACAACCCAACCAACAAAACCATTGAAGTTACTTCCCCTACAACCCACCACCATTCAACCATCAAATATACCACCCCTGTCCCCAACTACTCCAAACAACACCCCACAAACAAACCCACCCAATAATCCTTTATCCCCATACCCCACAATACCATTCCACCCCCCTTAAATAAACCTTCCCCACAAATAAATAAAGTGTACATTTTTTATATTCCCCAACCCCCCCCCCCAAAATCTAACCACCCCACTATCCCCCAATTATACTCCTAAAAACAAAACCCCCCCCACTGAACAACAACAACCCTAAAAACAAAAAAAAATACCAAACACCCTAACCCAAAAATACAAACCCCAAAACCCAATACCCACATAACTACCAAACTCACCCACCCTCATAAAAATTAATCAAAACCCCCTTTACAACCAAAATATTAAAAAAATAAACATAAAAAAACCCCAACAAATTCCACCCAAAAAAAACCCACCCCCAAAAAAAAACAAACTTAACCCCTATGCCATTTAACCATAATTCATAAAACAATAAACCAACAAATAAAAAAACTAACCCCATACATACCCCCACAAACAAATCATAAATCAAAAAAAACAAAAACCCCCAAAAAAAACCAAACAAAACCAAATAAAAAACTAATCCACAAAACCCCAATTTCCAAAAAAAATTTTCCCCAAAACCCAAACCCATTATTCCCCAAACAACCCCCCATAACCCACAAAACCCCAAAACCCCAAAAACAAATCAATTTTACTCATTCCAAAAACTAAAAAAAAATAAAACCCATCCAAAAACAATCCAAAAAAACCAAAAAAAACCCCATTATTCATTTCCAACCCATAAAAAAAATTTACAAATCACTCTAAAAAAACCCTAATAATATCACCATCTTTAAAACTTAATTCCCCCATTAAAACCTCACCCTCTTCATCTAATGGTACAAAAGATATATAACTCCCAACAAATTATCTAAAAATCAAAATAACAACATCAACCCCAAAACCCCACAACCTAAAAAATTAAAAAAACCAAAACCCACTCCTTAAACACCACTCTAAACCATAATTCATTTTTAAAAAAAATTACTTCCCAAACTTAAATACACCACAAAATCCCCAATAAAATATCTTTGTACCCACCCAAATTTAAAAATCATACAATAAAAAAAGACCCCACTAAAACCTTTCTCAAATACTTCAACTATACCCCACCCAAAAAATTCACCATTCTTATAAACTACCAAATGTTTAAAATTCAAAGTGTCAAAACTCCCTCCTATCATTTCCAACCCAAACCCAACTATAAAAATCTTAACATAATTTCCTTCCCATTATATTACCATATACTGAAACAAAAAAAATAATTTAAAAAAACCCCAAACCATAAAAAACTTTAAATCCCTTAAACAACAACAACAATATCGTTCACCCATCACCCCACAAACTATACTTGACCCGATACCAACCCTAATCAAAAACACTAACAATCACCAGTATTCTAAACAATCAAATAACAAAAACACCAATCAACAATTGCATTCCCAAAAATCAAACTATTCCAAACAAAATCCCTAACAAAAATATGGTGATAACCTCAAACACCAACCCACCACTCAATCAACCAAAATGAAACCATACCCCCATAACAAACAACTACCCAAATACATTCCAAAAAATAAAAACCAAAAAAAAAAGGCACAACATCCCAAAACCCAACATAAACCATTCAAAAAATAACAACAAAATAATTTTCCACAAAAAAACATCCTAAACCCATTACACCTTAAAAAATATTTTAAAATAAAACTAAAAAAATAAATACCAAACAATTTTATAAAAATTCACATTACCATTGAATTACCACCCCCCAACAATACCATCCCAAAATACAATCAAAACCCAATTGTGATAAACCAACAATAAAAAAAATCCAAAACCCATCACATTTTAAAAACAAATAAAACCCTTTAACATTAAATACCCCAAAACCCCCACTAATTACCAACATCCCCAAGCCCAACCACAAACCAACAAAAACAACACATAAAACAAACACACAAAAAACCCTATTTTTCCCACAATTCAAAAACCTAAATACATACCAAAAAAAAAAACTAAATCAAACCATTAAAAAAAAACTAAAATCTTAATATCCAAATAAAAAAAACAAAACTCCCCCAATTTCAATTACCCAACAATAACAAACAGCCCTCCAAAAAACACAACCAATAACACATCCATAACAACCCCCCCCCAACATCACACACCCCCCACCCCCCTCAAAAAAACATAAACACAAATACCAAATATTTCCTACCCACAAACCCAACCCACCACACCCACACAAATCAATATTGGACCCATTCAAAAACAAAAATTGCAAAAACATCCATCATAACTGTATAAACACAAAAACACAAAACCCAAACGAGGCTGGAAAAATTTTAGCCAAGTTCTGGATGACGTAAGTATTCTATCGGTCGACCGCCCTACGCCATGAAAGCCTAAATGAAATGAACGCAGAGAAATAGGAGGCCGTAAAACGGACGGAAAAGGGAATGGAAACAAATATGAAAAGAAGACATTGAAAAAAACGTTAAGCTGATGCCATCGGACAGGAAGGCTTGGCATTCATACGAATGTTGAAGACTTGTGCTTGACAGGTATGTAAAGAGTACCGAATGAATGATAGATAATTCATCTGTTATACACAGTGATGTCCCAACACTCCAAACGTCCAACATTAATCTGATATCCTCGCGTAAAACATTGGTTGTGTAAGTCATTGTTACGAGCAAGCTTTAAAACTGTTAGAATTTGTACGTCATGTTGAAAACTTGAGGAACGTTATTTTGAAAGTGTTAGTACCCTAAACCCCCGATTTGCGCCAGTTTTATTCGCACGAGCTTTATTCGCACGAATGTGAGTATGCGCGAGCTGTCTTTTCTACCCCGTATTATTTGTAGAATCAAATTCAGTTATAGGCGAATGTATTATTGCGATCGTTAATCATTTGCAAAACTGGATGTATTTTTTTTTTAATTATAAAAGCAATATTACCCGGTAACGCAATGGAATGAATGCGCTGATTTGTAATGTCTTTTATCTGTAGCATAAATACTAAGGAAATCATAACATATTTTCCTCGAAAATAATTTCATACAATAATATGGCTCCATATAACCTAATACTGGCGGAGTAGAGGAAAAAGGCATAACCACCACCAACACTAGTGGAGTTCATGAGTCCGGTCTCAACGTGTTTCTCAACCTTCAGAAACTCGGTTTTCAGCCTCTTCTTTAGACGACCCACACAATTAGCCAGGAGCTTCAGGAACAGCACGCCCATTCGCGATGGATACTGACACAGAATCTGCCTCTGATTAGATCGGTGTGGCTGTTCTATAATATTCATATAACATTTTCACATTTTTAATGTATAAAATAAGTGCAATAATAACCAAAATAAACTTATTTATTAAAAAAAAAACTGCTTAATTCGCATGACATTACTTTAATATTAGTAAATAAAAACTTACAAAACGATTCTCTACCTGAGTCTGGAACCTAACCCATAATTTTCTATTACTACTTAAGCCCCATTCACGCGAATTTCATCTACGCGAGGTTTTTAAAGAACGGAGCCCTTGCGCACATTGGGGGTTGGGTGTATATATGACACAGTCATCTGACATAAATTCCGTTGAGGCTGCCCATATTTCATGGCGACGAAGAGAATAGGTGCCATGACAAAGCGTTTTAAAATTATCATTATTGATTTCATAATTTGTGATCTAAAATTTCACTTTCTGCCACTCACTCGCTGTCTCGCTCATTAATTCACTCACTCGATCACTCAACCACTTTTCAACGTGGATAGTGAATATATGCCATCGCAACCTGCCTCGCTCATTGTTTTGGATATCTTAGAGCCTCACGCCCACCATCTTTACAAAATATTATTAGACAAAATTAAGACAACCTCATTTAGGTACACATTGCTTTATTTTGATAAACATATCTTGTAAAGTATATTAATATCTGTACACATTTACCTTCAGCCTTAAACAATCTACGAGAAGATTGTATTTGAGTAACAAGTCGAACAATACCACTACTATCTTTGAAAATATTCAAGTAGATGTCTGAGAGTGAGTGTTACATATAATGGAAATATAGCCTACAGTATCTGACAGTCTTTCGTGACCTCGTTAGCGTTCTATGATTTGCTAGTAAAAGTCAAGCATTTTTCTGCCCGCATTACTCACTTTTAATCCACGCCTCTTTTCCTTGAGACGTAAACAAACGGAAAGTTAACCAACTTCCGCGATCTGCCAGTCATAACAGGGAGCGAATCTGCTTTGTTTACCTGAGTTTCTCACGCGAGCTGATATGTCAATCATCGTTTATCAGACAGATAGCACGTGGGAAAACACCGGACCTTTTTGAAGTGAGACGCTCGGGCAGAAATTTTTTCCCGAGGACCCTTTGATGTTCGTACACACAGAGGGGAGTTAACGCTTTGATCTTCAGAAACGGGGAAAATCTCGGAAGAAACCCGTTACACGGTTCCAAGTCTCTGTTGTCGATTAGCAACGCCGTGAAAACCCTTTATCTGCGGAACGTAGTTTCCTGATTTTCTGCTATGCACTATAGTGTGAAAAGTAACGTCATCTATAGATCAGAGAGACAATAATATATATAAACTGTGGTTTCTTAAACCCGTCATCAGTTGTCGCTCAGAATTTTGGATAGTCTAAACACGTAGTCTAGAAACATTGTGGAAGGTGTGTTAATAGCTTCGTGGGGATTTTATTCTGATTTTGTGGTAATAGAAATTTGTGCTTAAGCGTGATTTAATGTGTTAAGTTACCATTATATTTCACTGTGATTTTCTAGCTGCTAGAACTAGTGAAATAAATAACGCGTAGCTATTTTTTTTACCAGATGTGCAGTTATAATGTAATTTCCATCACCCGCTTTCTCACACAAGAAGATACGGTTTAGCTGACTGATATTATATGCTAAGCGCGACTGATAGTGGACCATAGAATTCACGTTATATTTCATTTTGTGTAATTTTAGTAAGTGACTGTTATTTAATACCATACGACGACCTACAGACGCCGACAATCTAATAGCTATTAATGACAGGCGATATTTGTTAAGTGCGCATATGGATAATTAAATAATAATTGACATTGTACGCTGATCGTTAACGCGCGCAAAGGAGCGGGGAGTGCGCATACCTTCACCTGACCTAGAGACGCCGCGCTAGCGAAAACTGACCGGATATGAATAGGCTAGAGACACTGTGTGCCTTTTAACTTTAATCAGGACTGACGGAGATGATAAGAGATCATCTTGTCCCCTTCCGTGTACATATATGTAATATAATAGAATAGTAGCATTTTTAAAAATAAATGTTCTTTATTCCTCGCAGACCTGATCAAGGGGAGACCATCGGTCTATTTTGGCCCTTTCTCTTCATTTACTGATTGATTAATGTTGTCTTCTTCTTGGCTTACGAGTCCCCAAGTTCAGTTGTGAACAGGATTGGCCAAAGAGACAAATTAACATTTTAAATAGTAAATTTAACTGGACTTATAAAAACCCAGATATTTGTTCAATTTTATCAGCCCACTGTGGCGTAACACAAATAGCATTACTATCTGACTGTTGACAGTCGTATCAGCGGATTTATCCAGCAAGTTACGCTGTTTCAAAATCGGCACTCACCACAGAGCCAGCTGATAGGATTTTTTTTAACAACCAGATGTTTCCCTATACTGGAAGTATTTTCTACCGTTTACTGTGAACACAAGATCTCGGTTTTTCTACATTAACTATTCGAGGTGACATTTGTCTATCCAGGAATCAATCACCAAATTGGGCGCCCCCCTTACAAAATTTAATTATTAGAGGAGGGACTGGGGCCAATTTGGAAGATAAACATATTGGAAATTATATATTCAGGGATTGTATGTCCAAGAGATTTGTTTCACCAAGAGTAGGTAAGAAGTGAGTGTGTGGCCACGTATGACAGAGAGAGTGAATATTTTCTTTGTTACAGGAAAATTGTATCATCTGGATTCTGCTTAAATATTGTTTACTTTACTGGATAGCATTTAGTAGGAACTTTGTTCTTTTCTTTACTGTCTATTCTGTAACATAGTGCTAACCTTTGACCTTTGGGGTTATTAACTTGTTGGGTTCTTTTTCTCAATAAGGGGGAGGGCACATGTATTCTGTTATTTTCTTATGTATGTAATTCTGATTTTATTTGATCTTTCTTAGATATTCGATGTTGTAAAGTTCAATGATAATAAACAACAAAAGAACTTAACTTCGTGTGTTGGTCAGACCCATACCCAATTTACCATAGTTTTTTTCACGTTTGTGTGTCTTGTTGTCACATAGTTGTGTGTGTGTGTGTAGTTAAACTTATATTTCTAGGTATAGGGAGGTGCAAGATTGTCTTGTACTAAAAGATAGTCGTATAGATAGGCTGGACTAGAGAAACTACTCATTCCAGAGACAGATCTTCTCCTTAAACTATTCACTCGTGAAATCTATTTCTCACACCTTTACTTCTCACGTACGTATCACCATCCCCTCTACTCAGGCGGGACAATAAATATCTTTCAAACCTATCTAAATTTACTGCAGTGTGCAAAGAAGAAGAAGAGCCATACGTAGCCTTAGAGCACTTTAAAAATTCTTCATCTAGATTGTTGTGACGGTATTGCCTCCCCTGCTTTGCAATAGTGGTCCAACAGTGACCAAACTCAAGAGTATCTAATATAGGCTTCAATGGAGTGTATTTATACACAATATTACTCTTGGCAGAAATGTAGATAAAAGAGTAGTAAAGATTCTATCACATGGGAGTCTTCACAAGAAATTCAAGTAAGCGAAAACAATGCAGGCTGGCGCTATGCACGTTAATTCTGTAACCTGCCGACCACTTTTGTGAAGAATTTAAGCCCTTATTTTTCAGATCGTTAAGCCCCCATCCCTGATTTACTCAGTGGAATTCTCTTATTCAAGTATAACTCTGTTTAGAATGTGTGTAGTGATTGACTGAGACAAACATGCAGTAACTTTAAAATGATCAAATCGAAGTTAAATTTGTAACATTACAAATAACAAAATTTAACAATCACTTTAGTTTTAACAGTTTGAAAATAATTTGAATTGTTATGGATAAAGAAAAGCTATCATCCTCGTATTTGGGGATTGCGAAAAGAGTTAAGAAGTTCAGGTGGCAGCACATGTTTGAACTTAGCTGCCAATGACGGTTCTGTCTTTTCACACTGATCACTCGTCTCTGGTCAAGGTTGTCGGGTGTAGCTCGTCTCCGAGAAACTTCAAGGAAAGTCTACACAGTGTCTAGGCCACTGATCCCATCTTGTTCCAGAAATAGTACGTTCTGCTGGTACCATCAATAAGCCAATCCTGGCTACAGACTTGTCGCACAGATGAATAGAAGAGACGAATCGTTCTCTTACAACACGTGTCTGGGATTTCTTTTAATTTTAACATAGAATGCCCCTTCTGACTCCGTGTTTCTTCAATTTCCTAGTCCCGGTTGTTCCTTATTAAAATTTGAAAGATTTTCTGTGCTTTATAAGTCTTATCTGGTTCTCCAATAAAAGGTCTGGATAACAATTAGGAATTATGAATCTAGTTCTTCCTCTGGCGAAGGTCTGATGTCTTGGCGAGCGTGCAAATCACAGAGAAATAAAACTTTGAAATTGTCAGCCTATATTCCCTCCAGTGATGTTATGAATCTAATCAGAAAGATCCAGTCATTTCAAATCATGCAGGATAGCCTGTGATATTTCAAAATAGTCCCACGTGAAATAAGGTGCGTGCCCGCAAAGATCACGTATTATCATATATGGACATCTGATGCCTTGTATACACTCTTACAAACACATTTGTAGACTCATATTGTCTAAAATGTAATAAATCCATGATTATTTTTTAACCAAGGACCGGAAGCAATTACATCACATTTGTCTGCCCACCCGTGTCACACAGACGGTAATGTCGTCTTATCAGCGGTTCAATCTAAACGCGCCGGTGACTATCTTATCTCAGCTCTTCGTAGGCTGGAATGACCAGGTAACAAACCGGTGACATATTTGCAAGGAGTGTTACAACTGTGATAGTTATCACCTAACAGGTGATTTGATAAAATCACATATCTGCTACTTAGCAGACAAATAAAGAAAGAAAAGTGCGATAATTGACAGCACCTAATAAAATCAGTACCACAAATGTACCGATACTGCCGGAGAGAACCAAAGATCGATAGAGGTCGTCCCGTTTCGTCACAATTGTATTAATAAGATTTAACACACCGAACCATATGTAGCCTTAGAGCAATTAAAAAATGCTGCATGTAGATTGTACAAGGGGCTTGACATAAGTCTTGGGCCTGACCATGAAGGACATGTCACAGAGAGCTGAAATTTTGTATAGTGTTTATTCCTTTTCAGTATAGCCACCGTCTGAATTGACACACTTCTGCCATCTCTGCTTGACCTTGAAAAGACCTTGGGAGTAAAACACCCTATTTTTCAAACTAAACCAGTCATCACACGCCTGTATAACTTCTTCATCGCTGTCAAAATGATTTCCTTTTAGCTGTTTTTTAAGATTTGGGAATAGAAAAAAGTCTGATGGAGCCAAATCTGGAGAATATGGTGGGTGTGGAAGAATTTCAATATTCAAATCGTTGGCTACTAGCTGCACAAGCCGTGCTTTGTGAGAGGGCGCGTTGTTTTGAAGCAAAGGAAGATTTTGAGTGCGTGTTATCCCTCGTTTCCTGGTCACAACCTTTCTTAGTTTGGTGAGAAGATCTGCATAGTACTGTCCCTTAACTGTGTTGCCACGAGGCAGATAATCTTTCAACAGGACACCTTTGCCGTCCCAAAAAACAGTCAGCATCACTTTTCCTGCAGATTTCTGCGCTCTCGGCTTGACAGGTGTAGGGGGAGCCCGGGGTTTTCCATTGCATGCTGGCAATTTTGGATTCGGGGTCATAATGGTGTACCCAAGTCTCATCTACTGTCACCATGGTCTCCAAAAAGTGTTTTTACTGACACTTTTTGAGCAACTGTTGACCGCAATTTACCCTCGTTTGCTTCTGTTCACACAGCGGAACCCAGCGTGCACACACTTTTCTCATGTTCAGCCTTTGTGTAAAATTCTATAAACTGTTCTTTCATTCAGTTTTATTCTACTAGCTATCTCCACAATTGTCATTTTTCGATCCTGGTCAATGATTTTCTTCACTCTTGTTGCATTTTCATCGTTGCAATCTGAGGCTGGTCTACCAGATCTTGGCAGATCAGCAACATTTGAGCGGCTGCACTTAAACTGTTGACACCAGTTTTTTTTACCGAAGTATATGAAGGACAAGAATCACGAAACACTGGTTCCATCTCCCTGTGTATTTCTGTAGGTGTTTTTCCCTGAAACATCAGAAATTTTATCACAGCTCTGGCCTCCTTCTTTTCCATTTTTGTGTCAAATATTTGGAGCAGCAGATCCGGTCAATAGGGTACATTGCGCCGTGCACCGTAGCGGGAAAACTCGAAGAAACAAATGCGTACTTCACACATTCAGTGCAAATATGATGAACTTTACATGTGCCGAGTTTCATCTTCCTCCTGTGACTCCTTCATGGTCAGGCCCAAGACTTATGTCAAGCCCCTTGTATTTATAAAATTTAACACGTGGAACCATACGTAGCCTTAGAGCACTTGAAAAAATTCTGTATGTAGATTGTATTCAGAGCCGGCCCTAGGGATTTTGCAAGATGGTGCGAAGTAGTGTGATGGCACCTCCCCCCCCCCCCTTTTTTTTTAGTACTGTGTGTACTTTTATGAGACTCAATTTCATTCTGTTGAGCTGGATCACACTGTCAATTCCGCAAATGATGTTTACTGAAGCATTTTACAAAAATAAAATACACTTATTTCTGTAAATCTTATTGTATTTAATTTATTTCTGTATTCATATTGAATTACAGAAGGGCGCTGAATAATGAATAATATGGACATACAAAAAAACGATCTGTTTTATTTAAGCAAAGAATGTTTCGTTTTGAAATTTTCTACTTTTCCTTGTTCTTTTAAAATTTTAATTTATTTTAATTTTATTTTTTTTAAATTCCTAGCCTTCCCGAAGTCGGTGACTTTAAACGAGAAGATTGTATTTATAAGATTAAAACGTCAAACCATACATAGCGTTATCGCTACTTAGCTTCTGTCCTTGAGTATTAAAATTATATCAAAGCAAGTGACACTTTTTAACTCTCTTCTAAACGACGAAATCTGAAATACATATATAATCAATTTAGTCTCATGCAAGGCTTGAATAGCTAAACTGAAGTTTGTAATTTATGAACGAGAACGAGATAAATAGGACAGACGATTACTGTCTCGTGCCGTGAAACACGTGTGAGTGCATGAGATATACGAGGCTGAAAAATACGGGTTAAGCGTGCGCGAGCAAGGTTGCAAAATCGATGAAACATGCAATTTCCCTGAACCAGGCTAGATTAAGATGGACAACCGTTGAAAAGTTATGGAACTGAACGGGTCAGGGTGCTGCGAAATCTTCACTTTCTTTGCAGGAACAGAACGCAGAAAGCGTCAGAAGGTCGTATCTACATAGTGGTAAAACATATACAACCATCGCGGAACAGGAACAATTAGCATTCATACCCTTCGACATTTGCTGAGGGAGACTGAGCACCGATGAGTTTGCCCGGAGTGCAATTACGTCGATTCTGACCAACAATAAGAATCATATACTCAATTTATTAAATATTTTTGTCTGCCGGCGAAGGCGTTTATGTAAAAAATTACGGTTTGATGATGTTTACCTGTTTGTATTTGACATTCCACTTCTAGTAAATCCACATGAGATCTGTTGGTTACACATTGTAAGCAGGTTTTTATGTTTGGCGTGTGCATTTATAACAACAATTAGCAGTAGTGAAAATCATGGCTTAGATCGCAGAGCACATGAACGGCACAAATTTGTTCAGACAAGTACATATTATCAGTTAGAAGGCACTCAACACATATTAGACACATACCTATAGCACATTTCACTAGCTTTTCCCTCAAACAAATGTAATTATCTGATTAACCGTCCAACGTATTAATGCCATTTTTTGCATGCGATGTTATATTGGGTTAGACCCAACAAATATATACTTTATATCTGTGCATCTTGTCTAATTCCCATAAACGAATGAAATCCTTTGATCTTTGTCGGCATACTAATTATTGTGTATCGAGAAAAGAAATTTTACCACTTCAGTCACAGATTCTGTGAATTGATTAGGCATAGGCATGTCTACTATTACAATAATTTGGCATGGAGCCGCGCTAGCGTAGTGGTTACAACACCGCTCTGGCGGCCGGGTGATTCAGGATCAAACCCGGGCGACGGCATTTGAGGATTTTTCGTCGACCGGGATTTGGACTGGATTAACTCGAGACCTGGCGAGAACATTTGAAGTGGTGTCGTCGACCAGGGACTGGCGGCTCCTGAGCCAACCCAGCTCTAATGGGTACCTCCGAAAACGGCGAGTATATGCCTGAATGGCGAGGGACACTTGTCTCTGTACAAGAAAATAGGATACTCACGTAAAAATCAATGTCAGGCTAGACATTAAAAAATAATAACCTGAGATTTCGCCTCGAGTATTAGCGGGCGTACGAAAAAAAAATAATGTGGCCATCACGTTTGCATATGAATACTTGTTGAAGATGATTTCTTAAATGATCTGCATGCGATATACTCGTGACATTGTTTGTCATTGACATTTAGTGCGCTACCAAACTGGACCTTCATTGATCTAATTATTTCAATAGGTATCACCACTTTGCAGTTCATAAATATCATAATGAAACGTTGCTTCTCTGCTGTGCTTGTAAATAACGGTAAGGTCATCTTTAAAGAAATTAAACTTTATCCGAATCATAATCAGATGTCTCTGAGAAATTGATAATCAATCTCGGCTGAATGAAGGACAAACCTTCATTCGTCCAATATTCCTCTTCCTCTTGTAACACATGGTTCTAACATTTCTTCCAATAATCCCTGGCTATATTGGAGATGGCGGCTTTTGTAAGTATTTCAACATCTTTTAATTTGAACGTTCTATTTTCTGTTGCTACCTATTCCTTAATTTTAGCCTAGACTAATTCTATTGGGTTTAAGTGAGAGTGGTAAGGAGGTAATCTTAAACATCTGTGACCATGTTCATGGTTTGCCTTGTCTATGTGAAATATCTTTGTATGCTGTGTCTTTTTTACAATACCAAGTAATTCAGGCTTCAGGGACATTTCGTTGAATGGAATGTTGTTTTTGGTCAGCCAAATCTTATTTGTGATTTGCTGTAATGTCATAAAATGTACTCGCAGACTCATTTTTCCTACTTAACCACACAATACTTTTTGTAGACACCCCTTTGATTGACAATGTGTGCGTAACACCGGATATAAACTGTTTTATGTTCAAGAAGTGCAATTTCACGCTAAAATCATGCCAATTGTTTGATAAACCAATCATGTGCAAATGAGGTCGTATAATTTACTGTAGACATTTCAATATGTGTGTGATGTGTGTTGGCAAGTAGGATTTTGATATTATATCACAAAGAAACGAAAATTGAAACCAATGGTAGCATTATAATGAAAAATTTAATTCATAGGGTCTATACCATTTCAAATCCACACACAAAATTTCACTTATATGTGTTATATATTCGTTGAGAAATAGCATTTTGAAGTTGGGCAAAGCTAGTGAAACGTGCTATAGTAGTGACACGCAGTAGGGCAAAGTGGCAACGCTACCTTGCTGTGATAAGTACAATACTGTACCAGTTTCAAGGTGCCTTGCTCACGTTTGTTACACCAGTGGTTCTCACGTTGCTACTTCTAGGATATGTTTTTCTTTTCGGGCGGCGGTAACAGTAAAGGAGCAGGAGTTGGTGGTGAAATTATACGTGTATTGATCCCCTTGCAGGAAGCCTGTACCAAGCATTCTCATGATCTTGCAGCAGTAGTTTATGTAGTAATGAATTCTACATGATGAGGATGCTAGCCTCACGCATAACCTCATATTAGTCGCCTTGTACGACACGCTCGAGGGAGCAGCAGTTCGATTCTTTCGTTATGTCATCAGATACCCCCAGGAACTTACACGGGACAACTATAGAAATGGAATAAAGTTATTTCGTAAAGGTCGTATTAAAAAAAAAAAGAATTATATATTTAACGACAGAAATGGGCAGAGAGAAGAGCTGTCGAACACAGTACAGATCAGGAAACTAACTTGCCATACAAGTTGTTACGATTGTAAATTAAAGAATGGCAGCACGCAGTACGTACTGCGATAGAAGTGTATGTAATAAATACGCTACATACGGTGTGTATATGTATGCATATGTATATACAGCAGTTATATTGTTTACTTAATTTGTCGTGGATATATAAACATATTAATGTAATCATGTTGCGTTTATTTCTTCTCTTTCCGCTTATTTTTAACAATGGCAAGGCAAGCGAAAACTTAACACAGTGAACTATGTACATTAACAACCGTTAATTCTCATTCACTGTCCCGTAAACAACTTAAAGGACATCGTCCTGGATCGATGGCTCTGTGCTGGTAATTTGGTTTTAGGACTGTTCCCTGTAACAGGGAGGTGGGAATCTACAGTATGTGGAGTAATCTTGTTAATTATTTGACCATGGCATCTTGGTAAGATCACTTACCATTTCCTAATTTAGAAGTTAATTCGATTATTAATTATTTCATTAAGCGTTTCAAGATAACCCTCCAAGTTTTGTACGTGTTTTGTCATGAATTTTTTATCATTAATATTCATCTGCGACCCATGTACGATTCACAGAATCGTTTTACAATTTAAAATACAGAAATATATAACACATATACATACAGAAGGTGGGTAGTCAGATGAAGTAATGCGAATTTCGACGATGTAATTTTTATTGACTTATTTTTAACTGTAAAATAAATTTCTCCATCCATCTTTATTTCATTCTTTGACTATTCTTCAATGTTGCTCTTTTTAACTTTTTCCATTACTTCTTATTTTTTGTATTACCTTGCTACTTTCAGATTTATGTTTTTTTCTCTCTCTCTCTCTTTTTCTGACCCTCCAAAACAGAAAAATCAAATAAAACATCAACCTTTAATAACAGGAACAAGTCTTCTAGAGCAAGAGTTCAGATAACTGACTTCGTCATCCAAGGATGAGGAAGATCCTCTATTAAAGACATTTATGATGTAGTCCAGAGAAAATGGTATGACAAGATCACCAGCGTGGAACTAATAGAAAGAACCAGAAAACTTCAGCGGAACAAGAGGAGAGGAAGAGTCGTTAGAGAAAACCAGTTTTTACCACTGCAAGCAGTCCTTGTTCTGGGATCCCGAGGGTAAGAGAAATAGAAATAAACCCAAAACCACACGGAGGAAATTTTAGACTTACGTGACAGGGATTTAAAAAAAAAAGACATGAAAAGACTTTGAACGAATGGCACAGGACAGTTCTGCCTTATTGTGTAAAACTATGATTCCGTTCCAAGCAGTCTTCACTTAAATATACGCCTAGATATGCGCTAAATCGAGTGGTTTTGCCAGCTATTTACATGGCTCAAATAAGGAATATTTCTGCCCAACGGATTTTCCCGAAGATTTCTCCGATACATAACGAAAGGAAGTGGCAACAAGCATACGGACGTAATAAATCAGGGAGGGAAACCTGAGGCCTGTAAACAGTAAATTAATATGAAACAAATATAAAGGTATGTTATCAGGCACTCGCAGGAAATAAAGAAGTAGAACACCAGACAACAGAAAAACAACAGACATGAGTGGCTTACCCAGGATTTGAACACTGGACCTTCCGTGCGACAACCCCGCCTAGCCATGCAAGCGAATCACACTATCCGCTCTGCCATCTACGCATCATCAAAAAATGATGTTTCAATGGCAGGTCAATAGTGCGAACCACAATACACGACACCAGAAGTCCTCCATGGGCAGTTCAGCCTATTAATGACGCAATCACTTCTGTTGTATTTCTATCAAGCAGTATAGGCCGAATCCAACAAGACCCTTAGGACCTTAATACTGTGTCCAGTAAATGATAGTAGACTAGAACAGTGAGAACAGGATAGTGGGTAGGTTTGGTATTGTACAAACATTTATTACAAATAAGGGAGGGAAACCTGAGGCCTGTAAACAGTAAATTAATATGAAACAAATATAAAGGTATGTTATCAGGCACTCGAGTGCCTGATAACATACCTTTATATTTGTTTCATATTAATTTACTGTTTACAGGCCTCAGGTTTCCCTCCCTATTTGTAATAAATGTTTGTACAATACCAAACCTACCCACTATCCTGTTCTCACTATCATTTACTGGACACAGTATTAAGGTCCTAAGGGTCTTGTTGGATTCGGCCTATACTGCTTGATAGAAATACAACAGAAGTGATTGCGTCATTAATAGGCTGAACTGCCCATGGAGGACTTCTGGTGTCGTGTATTGTGGTTCGCACTATTGACCTGCCATTGAAACATCATTTTTTGATGATGCGTAGATGGCAGAGCGGATAGTGTGATTCGCTTGCATGGCTAGGCGGGGTTGTCGCACGGAAGGTCCAGTGTTCAAATCCTGGGTAAGCCACTCATGTCTGTTGTTTTTCTGTTGTCTGGTGTTCTACTTCTTTATTTCCTGCGAGTGCCTGATAACATACCTTTATATTTGTTTCGTAATAAATCAGCAGAGTTTTACGCCGACTCATGACAGATAGGAAGGCTTTTCGTAAATTTGTTGAAGATACATGCTTCATAGAGGGCTGAACGATAATAAGGGAATAGAGGTATGCTTCGAAATGTTCAACTGAAGAAAACTGTCTAACAGTGTAATACCGGTGGAATTAAAAATCAGTGGCAGATATCACTGGAACGGATGGATCCTGTGGTCAGTGTTGGAGAATTCTGAATTCACAGTTGTTGGCAGATCAGTCCAAACACACATGGAAATATTTCAAGACATATCAAACAGATATATAGGAACATGGATGGATAGCGAGGAAATATACGGATTCAGAAGATAGATATAGAGCGCCCTATTGGCAAAGTCATCAATGAACTGGCCGTAGAAGCTGAAAATGCTGCAAGAACTGGTAATAGTAGGTGCCTTTATCAAATTACAAAACAACTATGTCACCAGCCTACTGATATGGAAACACCTGTTAAAGATAAATTAGGGAATCCAATACCAGCAGAAAAAGAACAAATGAAGAGATGGGCTGAGCACTTCATGGAGGTGCTAAACAGACCACCACCAACAGTAACACCTGATTTTAATAATGAAACACCCACAACCACCTTGCCAATAACTTGCGATGAATTTACGCTGGACGAGATCAAACAAGCCGTTAAAAGATTAAAAAATTTTAAAGCTGCTGGAGTTGACGAAATTTCAGGCGAAATGATTAAAGCAGTTAATGACAACAACCTCTTGAGAATTTTAGATATTATAAATGAAGTATGGAGAGAAGAACAACCACCACAACAATGGAAAGACAGTATTATTGTAAAGTTACCGAAGAAAGGTGATCTATCAGACTGTAATAACTGGCGTGGTATATCTCTATTATCAGTACCTGGAAAATTATTATGTTGCATGATGTTAGAAAGACTTAAATTGCATGCTGACGAAAAGATCAGAGAAGAACAAGCGGGTTTCAGGCCGAAACGATCATGTATTGATCAAATATTCACACTAAGAACAATTATAGAAGAATCAGTGGAAATGCAATCTCCACTTATTATCACCTTCGTCGATTTTCAAAAAGCCTTTGATAGTCTACACCGCCCATCATTGTGGAAGATACTTACAATCTATGGTTTTCCAACAAAATATGTGAATATAATCAAAGCGCTATATGACAATGCAAGATGTTGTGTTCGAACAAATAAAAGGAATACAGAATGGTTTACAGTAGAAACAGGGGTGAAACAAGGCTGTATTATGTCACCACTACGTTTTGGAATAGCTATTGATTGGGTTATGAGAAACTATACCCACAATGAACAATTAGGTATAAAATGGACAAATGGAAAATTCCTGGGGGACCTGGATTTCGCAGATGATTTAGCATTCTTAAGTTCAACACCCAGACAATCCTAAGAAGCAGTAAATAATTTGTGTCATCTTTCGGTTAAAATAGGTCACCAAATAAATGCCTCTAAAACTAAAGTTATGAACTTTTCTAACGAGACCTTTGATATCATCCTGAACGGGGAAAAACTACAGAAAGTTGAAAGTTTCAATTATTTAGGCAGTAAAATGACTCAGGATGGTGACACAACAAGAGAAATTCATACTAGAATTGCTTTGGCAGCTAGCGCCTTCAATAGATTATCTAACATTTGGAAATTACGATCATTGAATATACATACCAAGCTTCGTCTGTTTAATTCAAATGTTATCTCAGTGTTAACATACGGCTGTGAGAGTTGGAAAATAACAAAATCATTGGAGAACAAGCTGAATACATTCGAGAACAAATGTCTTAGAAAACTCATGAACATCAGTTGGAAAGAATTCAAGACTAATCGACAAATAAGAGAAGACTCTAGGCAGAAATATGTCTCCAACTATATAAGGAAAAGACGATGGTCATATATCGGTCATGTCCTACGAATGCAAAACAACAGAATACCGTTGCAGGCACTCACTTGGGTTCCTGAGGGTAAGAGGAAAAAAGGAAGACCAAAAGAAACACTCAGAAGAACAATAATAAGAGAAGGTAGAACGTTGGGATTAAACAATGTGCAAGAGCTAAGAGGAGTGGCGCCACAACGTACAACCTGGAGAGCACTGGTTTCTGCCTTATGCGCCGTGTTTGGTGCTTAAAGAATTTATTATTATTATTATTGGCAAAGTGGTTAGAGCGTTAGCCTCTCGCGATTACGTTACTGTGTTCGAAACCTGGTAACGTCTCACTTCAGTCTACCCAGCTGTAAATGGGTACTTTTGACTCTGCTCTTGAGCTGGGGGGTATAGGTAGCGAGGAAGGGAACTGCTCACCTCATAAAGCTGGACCTAGTGAAGTCTCTAACACTTCCCTCTCCTACGGTAGTGTTCGCTGTGGCATTATCTTTACCTTTTTAACGAGAGGAGGCAGTTTGTCTCTGAAGTATTACTGGTGCATGACTAGAGCTGTTGGATTGAATACAAGAGATATATGTAAAACAACGGTGGTAAAAGGTGCCGAAATAAACTGAGTGACATAGCTAATCTGAGTGACATAGCTAATCAGAGAGAGACGCATCAGGTTTAGGGTATGGGAATGTCCAGGGATACTAACAGTGTAGTGATTGTCGTACGGTAGGTTAATTGTTTTATTTGGCCGGTCTAAGTAGAGTGGATGTCGACAGATACGCGAGAAAAGGTATAGAAAATAGATTTCACAGGTGGTAGATTGAGGGAAAGAAATGTCTCTGGAGTGATTAGGTTATCTCCTCCAGCCTATCCGTACGACTGTACTTTATTACCAGACAGCCTTTGCCTCCCTATCAAGAATAGACAAGTTACTCTACACACACACAGCTATGTGACAACAAGACACACAAACGAGAAAAACTACGGATAAATGGGTATGGGTCTGACCAACACACAAAGGTAAGTTTCTTTGTAGTTTATTATCATTAAACTCGACAACATCAAAATATCTAAAGAAAAAGATCGAAGAGTCATTTACATGCATATGAAATAAAGCAGAAAAGTGCACCCTCCCCGAATGGAGGAAAAAAAACAAAAATTATTAACCCAAAGGTTGAAGGTTAGCACTATGTTACAGGATGAACAGTATTGTTACTCTATGAGACCCAGTAAAGTGAACAAAATTTAGACAAATCAGATATATGGATAGTTTCCAGCAAACAAGGAAAAATACTCTCACACTCTCTCAAGCAGTGGCCACTCTCACACTCTTACCTAATTGCCTGGTATGGTATGTCTGTAATATCCCTTGGTAATAGAATTAGTCCATGAATATATTATCCATTTCACTTAATATTCTGTCACCCCAGTTGTCGCAGATCCAAATTGGCCCCAGTTCATCCCCAGAAACTAACTAGTGAGGTGAACGCCTAATATGTTGCTTCTCCTGGATATAAGTGTTACTACAAATAGTTAAAACTGTGAGAGTTCTTGAGGTTCACCCTTTCACGTGGAAATACTTCCAGTATTGGGAAACATCTGGTTGCTAAAAAATGTTACAAATGATGATGATGGTTCTTCTATCGGCCAACTCTGTGTTAGAGCGCAGATTCTGCACAGGGTATGTATCTAGTGATATACTGCACTTGAATTACGACTGTCGGAGTCGGGGAACAATAATAATGTTATATGTACACCACTGTGGCTGGTAAAAATATAAATCTGGATTTGGTAAGTCCAGTGTTAAATTGTATTGTTCTCAAATACCATTTGGCGAGTACACGTTTATAAATGGAATTGGTAACGCACAAGCCAAGTAAAGGAGAAAATTAAAACAAAAGACCGCTGGACGCCCTTGTGATCAGATCAGAAAATTCAGAATGAAAATCTCCACGAAACACTAATACACCATATCCACAAGAATTGGGTTCTAAGACTGCGCGCTAGAATATTCAAAATTCTGACTGACTTCTGATCGCGGGGTTAAGAAAACAGCAGTATATATATATCATTAGATTGCTCTGATCTCTAATGTTGTTAATTTCGCGCTCCTGTGTGGAACGAAGAATTCAGAAACTAGCGCTCAAGATGAAAGCTTACGATTCGGTTGCCAGAATCTCTCGTCTGGCGTTGTTGACCGACATCAGAGGCTTTCGTTACGGCTAACGGGTTTCTCTTTAAAATGCCCGTGTCTCGAAATCAAAGAGCACAGTGGATTCTAAACTTTCCCTGAGTAAAAACTTCAAAAGGGTCTGTGTTTCGTCTCTCTCACGTGCTGTCTGTCTGAGAGGTATTATGATTGACATATGAATTCGCGTAGGTGGACGAGGTAAACAAAGCCTGATTTGTTTTCCTGTTATGACTGACAGGTCACGAAGTTTGTAAACACTGTGTTAGCTCGTGTTAAAAGAAAAGAGGCGGAGACGAAAGAGTAAGCTGTGTACGTAAAGACAGACAGTATAATGCATGTTTTTAGCTAGCAAATCACAGAGCAGCTATGAGGTTACAATAGGCTGTCAGATTACTGTAGACTCTTTTCCATTACACGTCACAGTGATATGTTAGAGAACCAAGAGAAGAAAGTCAGAAGAAAGACCCATTTATGTAAGGTTCAGCGATACTTCGGGCTGGAGACGAAGACTAATAGAATTCTACAATCAGACTATGCTGAATGATAATCATAAGAACGAACACGACGAGCGTATGTGTGTACGTATGTGGAGATTATTGACATTAAAATTTTTTTCATATTGAGAGAAGGGTATTGCGAGTTTTGTTACTCTTTTAATGGTCTGCCCTTTACCATGGCAATTCACCAAGAGACACAGACACCAAATTGTCTGACAGGAGGAGGGCCACAGACATATAGGAGGACAAACACGCAGCCATGCAGCATAGAGCACTGACGGAGGAAGATAAGCGCGGCATGATTAGACGTATAAACACACACCCAAGCATCAGTGCCGAGGAGCTCCAAACATTGTCTACTCAATCTCTACAATCTTGTCTATCAAGCTTAAGGCATCTGTGAGGGATATGAGATCGATAGAGCGATTTCTTGTTTAACATTCTGCTGTTGCGGAAGCATTTCTGTTGTTGTTTTTTTTTAATTCTTTCCTCTTGTCTTTCCGCATTAAGTTCTTTTACTTTTAATACTTCATTCCTTTTTTTGGTAAGAAAGTGGTTATTTGACTCATTTTGTGTAACTTACTTCTACATACTCTAGAAAAGTTGCTTAAGCACAGGTCTTTAATTTTAAATTCTATTGCTTTTCAGTTCCAATATGCATTACGCTTGGGAACATATGAGTAAATATGGATTACGAGTAAGCCACCCGCCAATATGTGGAGTGAAATAATTGTGTTGTGCTCTTCCTGCTGCATGGCCTGATGACAGCACTAAATTCCCATGTATATATATATATATATATATATATATATATATATATATATATATATATATATATATATATATATATATATATATATATATATATATATATATACACACACACACGCACACACACACAACTTATTGTACATGTTTATAGCTGTAACTTACTGTGTATACTCAGCTGTAACTAATTATACATATTTAAAGTCATAACTTACTGTACATGTTTATAGATGTAACGTAATGCGTATATATATTATTTAGTCACCGATAAGCAACAGAGGCAGGAATATTTCTGACAAATAAAACAAAAATCCTCCGGCGCATGAAGTACTGTGGCAACAAAGTGCACGTTGTTTTTACAAGTACGCAATTTAGTTTTCCGGCTGGAAACGCGCCATTAATAAGATTGCAACTTTGGTGGTTATAGGTTGGACAACAGTGACGAATGGGTAAGACAGTTTTCTAATAACGGGTTGATCACAGTTTTTATAAGATGACCTCTAATACCATCATTTCACTTTTAGCTTCTCATGTGGCACGAAGTCACCACCTCACTTGGCCTCCTTGAAGGAAGTCTGCACTGAAGCCATTCATATATATATATATATATATATGCGTCGGTAGGGGTCAGACAAAAGCTGGTGCCCTGGTCCTCCAGGTTGGGGGTCTTAGCACAGAGCCGACACCCCTGTCTATGTAAAAAATCGCACTTGTTACGGAAACGGCAACAAATGACAAAACTTTGATGCGGGACGGACATCCGGAGTCTCAGGCTCGTATGACTGACAGTGGTGAAAGCCGAAAGGAAGCCATTGGCATGAAAACGGATGCCCTGACCGCAAAACACGAAACCAGAATTGGTTTTTGGAATGTCAGAACTATGAATGAGGCAGGAAAGCTGAGACAGATCACAGCAGAGATGAGGAATTACAAACTACATATCCTGGGAATAAACGAGAGCGGACGGGGAGAGTAAAAACAGCTACAGGGGAAACAGTACTTTATTCTGGTAGAGAGGATGGTCAGCACAACGAAGGTGTAGCCATTATCCCGAAGAAAGGAATGGAAAGAGCTTTACTGGAATG
>JAMPIV010011257.1:0-26987 GCA_024509875.1 Oreohelix idahoensis | reverse complement strand
GAGAGTGAAGAAGAAGAAGAAGAGAAGATATTCAAGTAGACGACGTCTGAGAGTGTATGAAGAAGAAGAAGAGAAGATATTCAAGTAGACGACGTCTGAGAGTGAAGAAGAAGAAGAAGAGAAGATATTCAAGTAGACGACGTCTGAGAGTGAAGAAGAAGAAGAAGAGAAGATATTCAAGTAGACGACGTCTGAGAGTGTATGAAGAAGAAGAAGAGAAGATATTCAAGTAGACGACGTCTGAGAGTGTACGAAGAAGAAGAAGAGAAGATATTCAAGTAGACGACGTCTGAGAGTGTACGAAGAAGAAGAAGAGAAGATATTCAAGTAGACGACGTCTGAGAGTGAAGAAGAAGAGAAGAGACGTCTGAGAGTGTATGAAGAAGAAGAAGAGAAGATATTCAAGTAGACGACGTCTGAGAGTGTACGAAGAAGAAGAAGAGAAGATATTCAAGTAGACGACGTCTGAGAGTGAAGAAGAAGAAGAAGACGACGTCTGAGAGTGTATGAAGAAGAAGAAGAGAAGATATTCAAGTAGACGACGTCTGAGAGTGTACGAAGAAGAAGAAGAAGAAGAAGAAGAGAAGATATTCAAGTAGACGACGTCTGAGAGTGAAGAAGAAGAGAAGATATTCAAGTAGACGACGTCTGAGAGTGAAGAAGAAGAAGAAGAGAAGATATTCAAGTAGACGACGTCTGAGAGTGAAGAAGAAGAAGAAGAGAAGATATTCAAGTAGAGTGACGACGAAGAAGAGAAGATCTGACGAGTGAGAGTGAAGAAGAAGAAGAATTCAAGTAGACGACGTATTCAAGTAGACGACGTCTGAGAGTGTACGAAGAAGAAGAAGAGAAAATATTCAAGTAGACGACGTCTGAGAGTGAAGAAGAAGAAGAAGAAGAGAAAATATTCAAGTAGACGACGTCTGAGAGTGAAGAAGAAGAAGAAGAGAAAATATTCAAGTAGACGACGTCTGAGAGTGAAGAAGAAGAAGAAGAGAAAATATTCAAGTAGACGACGTCTGAGAGTGAAGAAGAAGAAGAAGAGAAGATATTCAATTGAGAGTGAAGAAGAAGAAGAAGAGAAGATATTCAAGTAGACGACGTCTGAGACGAAGAAGAAAGAGAGAAAAAATTCAAGTAGACGACGTCTGAGAGTGAAGAAGAAGAAGAAGAAGAAGAGACGAAGAGTGTACGATTCAAGAAAATAGAAGTAGACGACGTCTGAGAGTGAGAGTGAAGATATTCAAGAAGAAGAAGAAGAAGAAGAAGAGAAAATATTCAAGTAGACGACGTCTGAGAGTGAAGAAGAAGAAGAAGAGAAAATATTCAAGTAGACGACGTCTGAGAGTGAAGAAGAGAAAATATTCAAGTAGACGACGTCTGAGAGTGAAGAAGAAGAAGAGAAAATATTCAAGTAGACGACGTCTGAGAGTGAAGAAGAAGAAGAAGAGAAAATATTCAAGTAGACGACGTCTGAGAGTGAAGAAGAAGAAGAAGAGAAAATATTCAAGTAGACGACGTCCGAGAGTCTGAGAGTGTAGACGACGAAGAAGAAGAAAGAGAGAAAATATTCAAGTAGACGACGTCTGAGAGTGAAGAAGAAGAAGAAGAGAAGATATTCAAGTAGACGACGTCTGAGAGTGAAGAAGAAGAAGAAGAAGAGAAGATATTCAAGTAGACGACGTCTGAGAGTGTACGAAGAAGAAGAAGAGAAGATATTCAAGTAGACGACGTCTGAGAGTGTATGAAGAAGAAGAAGAGAAGATATTCAAGTAGACGACGTCTGAGAGTGAAGAAGAAGAAGAAGAAGAAGAGTGAAGAAAGAAGAAGAAAAGTATTCAAGTAGACGACGTCTGAGAGTGTACGAAAGAAGAAGAAGAGAAATATTCAAGTAGACGACGTCTGAGAGTGTACGAAGAAGAAGAAGAAGAGAAAGTAGACGACGTCTTGAAAGAAGAGAAGACGACGTCAAGAGAGACGTGTGAAGAAGAAGAAGAAGAAGAAAAATAATATTCAAGTAGACGACGTCTGAGAGTGAAGAAGAAGAAGAGTGTACAAGTAACGACGTCTGAGAGTGAAGAAGAAGAGAAGATATTCAAGTAGACGACGTCTGAGAGTGAAGAAGAAGAGAAGATATTCAAGTAGACGACGTCTGAGAGTGTACGAAGAAGAAGAAGAGAAGATATTCAAGTAGACGACGTCTGAGAGTGAAGAAGAAGAAGAAGAGAAGATATTCAAGTAGACGACGTCTGAGAGTGAAGAAGAAGAGAAGATATTCAAGTAGACGACGGCTGAGAGTGAAGAAGAAGAGAAGATACTCAAGTAGACGACGTCTCAGAGTGTATGAAGAAGAAGAAGAGAAGATATTCAAGTAGACGACGTCTGAGAGTGAAGAAGAAGAGAAGATATTCAAGTAGACGACGTCTGAGATATTCAAGTAGACGACGTCTGAGAGTGTATGAAGAAGAAGAAGAGAAGATATTCAAGTAAAGAGTTACAAGTAGACGAAAATAATCAAGTAGACGACGTCTGAGAGTGAAGAAGAAGAAGAGAAAATAATGAAGTAGACGACGGCGGAGGGTGAAGAAGAAGAAGAGAAAATATTCAAGTAGACGACGTCTGAGAGTGAAGAAGAAGAAGAAGAGAAGAATATTCAAGAAGAAGAAGAAGAAGAAGAAGAAATTCAAGTAGACGACGTCTGAGTGTAGAAGAAGAAGAAGAGAAGATATATTCAAGTAGACGACGTCGTCTGAGAGTGAAGAAGAAGAAGAAGAGAAATATTCAAGTAGACGACGTCTGAGAGTGTAAGAAGAAGAAGAAGAGAAGAAAATTCAAGTAGACGACGTCTGAGAGTGTAGAAGAAGAAGAAGAAGAGAGGGTATTCAAGTAGACGACGTCTGTGAGTGTAAGAAGAAGAAGAAGAAGAGAGAAAATTTCAAGTAAGTAGACGACGTCTGAGAGTGAAGAAGAAGAAGAAGAGAAGATATTCAAGTAGACGACGTCTGAGAGTGAAGAAGAAGAAGAGAAGATATTCAAGTAGACGACGTCTGAGAGTGAAGAAGAAGAAGAAGAGAAGATATTCAAGTAGACGACGGCGGAGAGAGAAGAAGAAGAAAAATATTCAAGAAGAAGAGAAGAAGAAGAAGAAGAATATATTCAAGTAGACGACGTCCGAGAGTGAAGAAGAAGAAGAAGAGAAAATATTCAAGTAGACGACGTCTGAGAGTGTATGAAGAAGAAGAAGAGAAGATATTCAAGTAGACGACGTCTGAGAGTGAAGAAGAAGAAGAAGAGAAAATATTCAAGTAGACGACGTCTGAGAGTGAAGAAGAAGAAGAAGAGAAAATATTCAAGTAGACGACGTCTGAGAGTGTATGAAGAAGAAGAAGAGAAGATATTCAAGTAGACGACGTCTGAGAGTGAAGAAGAAGAAGAAGAGAAGATATTCAAGTAGACGACGTCTGAGAGTGTATGAAGAAGAAGAAGAGAAGATATTCAGTGTAGAAGAAGAAGAAGAGAAGATATTCAAGTAGACGACGTCTGAGAGTGAAGAAGAAGAAGAAGAGAAGATATTCAAGTAGACGACGTCTGAGAGTGAAGAAGAAGAAGAAGAAGAGAAGATATTCAAGTAGACGACGTCTGAGAGTGAAGAAGAAGAAGAAGAGAAGATATTCAAGAAAGAGTGTAGAAGAAGAAGAGAAGATGTTCAAGTAGACGACGTCTGAGAGGGTACAAAGAAGAATAAAAGAAGATATTCAAGTAGACGACGTCTGAGAGAGAAGAAGAAGAAGAAGAAGAAGAGAAGATATTCAAGTAGACGACGTCTGAGAGTGAAGAAGAAGAAGAAGAGAAAATATTCAAGTAGACGACGTCTGAGAGTGTATGAAGAAGAAGAAGAGAAGATATTCAAGTAGACGACGTCTGAGAGTGAAGAAGAAGAAGAAGAGAAGATATTCAAGTAGACGACGTCTGAGAGTGAAGAAGAAGAAGAAGAAGAGAAGATATTCAAGTAGACAGAGTGTTAGAAGAGAAGATATTCAAGTAGACGACGTCTGAGAGTGAAGAAGAAGAAGAAGAGAAGATATTCAAGTAGACGACGTCTGAGAGTGTACGAAGAAGAAGAAGAGAAGATATTCAAGTAGACGACGTCTGAGAGTGAAGAAGAAGAAGAAGAGAAGATATTCAAGTAGACGACGTCTGAGAGTGTACGAAGAAGAAGAAGAAGAAAAATTTAAATAAGTAGACGACGTCTGAGAGTGAAGAAGAAGAAGAAGAGAAAATATTCAAGTAGACGACGTCTGAGAGTGAAGAAGAAGAAGAGAAAATATTCAAGTAGACGACGTCTGAGAGTGAAGAAGAAGAAGAAGAGAAGATATTCAAGTAGACGACGTCTGAGAGTGTACGAAGAAGAAGAAGAGAAGATATTCAAGTAGACGACGTCTGAGAGTGAAGAAGAAGAAGAAGAAGAGAAGATATTCAAGTAGACGACGTCTGAGAGTGTACGAAGAAGAAGAAGAGAAGATATTCAAGTAGACGACGTCTGAGAGTGAAGAAGAAGAAGAAGAGAAGATATTCAAGTAGACGACGTCTGAGAGTGTACGAAGAAGAAGAAGAGAAGATATTCAAGTAGACGACGTCTGAGAGTGAAGAAGAAGAAGAAGAGAAAATATTCAAGTAGACGACGTCTGAGAGTGTACGAAGAAGAAGAAGAGAAGATATTCAAGTAGACGACGTCTGAGAGTGAAGAAGAAGAAGAAGAGAAAATATTCAAGTAGACGACGTCTGAGAGTGAAGAAGAAGAAGAAGAGAAAATATTCAAGTAGACGACGTCTGAGAGTGAAGAAGAAGAAGAAGAGAAAATATTCAAGTAGACGACGTCTGAGAGTGTACGAAGAAGAAGAGAAAATATTCAAGTAGACGACGTCTGAGAGTGTACGAAGAAGAAGAAGAGAAAATATTCAAGTAGACGACGTCTGAGAGTGAAGAAGAAGAAGAAGAGAAGATATTCAAGTAGACGACGTCTGAGAGTGAAGAAGAAGAAGAAGAGAAGATATTCAAGTAGACGACGTCTGAGAGTGAAGAAGAAGAGAAGATATTCAAGTAGACGACGTCTGAGAGTGTATGAAGAAGAAGAAGAGAAGATATTCAAGTAGACGACGTCTGAGAGTGAAGAAGAAGAAGAAGAAGAAGAAGAAGAGAAGATATTCAAGTAGACGACGTCTGAGAGTGAAGAAGAAGAAGAAGAGAAGATATTCAAGTAGACGACGTCTGAGAGTGTACGAAGAAGAAGAAGAGAAAATATTCAAGTAGACGACGTCTGAGAGTGTACGAAGAAGAAGAAGAGAAAATATTCAAGTAGACGACGTCTGAGAGTGTACGAAGAAGAAGAAGAGAAGATATTCAAGTAGACGACGTCTGAGAGTGTACGAAGAAGAAGAAGAGAAGATATTCAAGTAGACGACGTCTGAGAGTGTACGAAGAAGAAGAAGAGAAGATATTCAAGTAGACGACGTCTGAGAGTGAAGAAGAAGAAGAAGAGAGTGTATGAAGAAGAAGAAGATATTCAAGTAGACGACGTCTGAGAGTGTACGAAGAAGAAGAAGAGAAGATATTCAAGTAGACGACGTCTGAGAGTGTACGAAGAAGAAGAAGAGAAAATATTCAAGTAGACGACGTCTGAGAGTGAAGAAGAAGAAGAAGAGAAAATATTCAAGTAGACGACGTCTGAGAGTGTACGAAGAAGAAGAAGAGAAAATATTCAAGTAGACGACGTCTGAGAGTGAAGAAGAAGAAGAAGAGAAAATATTCAAGTAGACGACGTCTGAGAGTGTACGAAGAAGAAGAAGAGAAGATATTCAAGTAGACGACGTCTGAGAGTGTACGAAGAAGAAGAAGAGAAGATATTCAAGTAGACGACGTCTGAGAGTGTACGAAGAAGAAGAAGAGAAGATATTCAAGTAGACGACGTCTGAGAGTGTACGAAGAAGAAGAAGAGAAGATATTCAAGTAGACGACGTCTGAGAGTGTACGAAGAAGAAGAAGAGAAGATATTCAAGTAGACGACGTCTGAGAGTGTACGAAGAAGAAGAAGAGAAGATATTCAAGTAGACGACGCTTGTCTTGATGGTGCAGTGTGATGGACTCTTTTCTCAATATTTCTTGATGTTATCTTCCCAATTATAGCGCTGTCTTCCTCTTGAATACTTGCCTTAAACTGTGCTTTCCATTATAGTTTCCATAAAGATGTTATGTCTTTTTATGTGACCAAAATATTATCTGCCTTTGATCTCATTCATTATTTTTCCTTTAATTCCTCAATTTTTCAAGTATTATCTTTATTTCATCTCTTCTCTTTCCATGATATGAGTCCAATTCTTCTATAAAAATATAAGTAAGCAAAGCTTATTTTAATTTATAGTGCAGAAATTATGAAAACCTGATAGGCTCTGAAATCTTCAAGAGCCACCAAAAACTACAATAAAAAAGCTATATACTTTCATAAATGTGTGCTTGCATAGAATAGAAGGATTGATATGGTTTGACAAGTTCACCAGTATGGAACTGATGACAATAATCAATCAAGTGCCAGTGGAACTAGAGATGAGAAGAAGACGCTGGCGATGGGTAGGACACACATTGAAGAAACCTGTTGATAGCATTACACGGCAGTCCTTGCTCTGGAATCCTTAGGGAAAAAGAAGCAGACGTTGACTAAATAATACGGAGAATAGAACTGGAGATAGAAGTGAAAATGACGAGCTGATGGCACGTGACAGGAGGACGTGGCATGTGTTTGTTGAAGACCTATGCTCCTTGGGGAGCTAAAGGTTATTGATTGATTGATTGGTTGAAAACCTACTAAACAGTTTATATCCAGTATCAAAGCCAAAATGTAAATTAAATTGTCCTGTGCCATCCGTTACATGCTTTCCTATCTCTTCTGTAACCATTTCACGTCTGTCGTCAATTCTCTTCTGCTTGTGCTTTTCGCTATCCATATTATGTTACCTTGAAGATTCCAGACTAAGAACTGCCTTGTTTGGCTTTCATATGGTTTCTTTAGTGTGCACAATTCAATGACTACGTCTTTTCCGTCACCTCTTGTTCATCCGATGTCTGTCTAGTTCTTTCCATTAGTTCTGGATTGATGATTCTGGCACACCAAGTCAATCTGTTTGTTCTTAGCAATCGACCTATTTATGAAAGTCTGTAACTTCCTGGTTGTCAGCACGTCTTCACACATTCTCACATAACTACATCCATTTATCTCATTGAGTTGGCGGTCTGTCTCAGGCTTCTCTCATCGCCACACGGTTTGATTCTCCAATGCGTTGATGAAGGCCGTGCTGTCAATTTGTTCTTGTGGAGCCGACATTCTTAGAGGACGTGTTCTACTGTTTTTGTTGTTGATGTTGTTTTTTTTTTCCTTCCCCGCATTGGCATATCTTTATCTGCCCAATTTTTAATTTGTCTAAAAGATGGTACTGTATTGAGCCTATACCCAGTTTGAAAAGTATCACTTAATCTCTTCTTGGTAAAGTGAAGCCTGCTTGAATATACTTATTGCTTGTGTCTCTTCATATGTTGCCCTTTACAATTTCAATTTTCATTCCTCCTTAACAATTCTATCAGCCTTCACATTTCCGTATAACTTGTGGTGGGCACGAATCCATTGTGTTGTCACTTCGTAGAGTTCTAGTTACATTTCTCCAGACTTAAAGGTCTTTTATGTTTGGACATGCGCCCTAATATAACCGGCTAGGTTGAACGCGACGCACCTCGCCAAAACTTTATTTTAAAAAAATCATGGAGTTCATTGCTGGTTTTCATTAGTGCTTTTGAAAGGTTAATTCGTTGTTTTTATGGTTCCTTAGGAAAATTGTTGGTGTAATAGTTCTAGCAGAATCCTTATTTTCTACAAATGGCGATTGGGGTTAAGTTTGACAGTCAGCGGCTAAGTATCAAAGAGAAAGAAGAAGAAGACTGGAGTTATGTCAATGTTTCTGCCTCAGCTTTTAAGTTGTTTGACAGTTTCACGTGACACTGACACTATATATATTCGTTAGGAAAAGAACCCATTAGATACTGCAAGACCACATACTAAGCCTTTGTCAAAAATAATAACGTCCGACAGACAATAAGGCCATATTTAATTTTTTTTTTTTTTTTTTTTTTTTTTTACGTTCCAACTCAGAGCGAAACTCTTGTCCAAAGTATTAAACCCAAACCCTTTCTTTGAAAGTTTATGGACTATAGAAATACACATTCTCAAAATGCATCACAATTTTCCATTTTATATCGATGCATGCTTACATTTTGTTCATCGGGCGGAGTCTCTGTGCGTTATGGATCCCATTTGTATTCAATTCTCGTTCAAGAACAGTGCAAACCTGCGCGTATTTTTTTTTATTTAAAAAAAAAATAAAGTTTTGCCTCGTTACCCGCGCGTCATCTTGTTCCTTTCGTCGTTCAGTCTTTGATCAGAAGTCGTTCGGTGCGCACTGTTTTTTTTAAATTGTCCACATTTACATTTATTATGATTATATTTGTGATTAAACATATTAATACTACTTATTTTTGTGATTAAAATAACCAAACAATTCATACTATATTATTTTTGTGATTATACTGTAAACAGTTCATAGTTATTTTTGTGATAACAGTATAATGACAGTGTTCATATCGTGATTATAACACACGTGTACAGTTTTCATACTGTACTTTTTTGTGTTTAAGCCCCATTACTACTTATTTGTGTGCTTTAATTATATTCATAAAGGGTCCTACGTGTAGTGACAAAGTTAAAGAAACACATAAGTAGAGGACGAAATTGCATACTGGGTGGATCCGAATTTCTACAGAAGTTCAAAAGTAAATGGTGGGCTAGAACACCATAAAGCCTGTTACAGAGAACTTCTTAGGGAAAGGAAGAAGACTTCAATGAGGCAAACGTCCTTGATCTCCTTTTTCAAGACGCAACCGCCACAACCAACTTCAGTCACCCCTCCCCCTAACTCTTCAGATTCCGAACCATTAACATCAGCCCCAGCACCTGTTAGATCTCCTTCATAGTCCCCTTCTCCTAAAATAATTAGATTGAATCCCTCCAGTTCTGAAGATGAGCCACCTCAATTTTTTCCATCTGATTTTCTGAGTCTAGAATCCCCCTAAATCACCAACATTCAAAACTATACATACTGTATTTATTCATCGTCTACTTGCTCAATAATGATTTTAAGGTAAGCTATAATTTACGTATTTTTTATTTATTACTGTATTTTCTTTATTCTTATGTTTATTTCTGTTTATTTAGGTGTTGCTCGCGTTCGCAAGTGTTATGTAGTTAGTTATTTACGTTTTTCGGCGGCCCTAATGCATTTGCAAGCTAAATAAAGGCTATTCTTCGACTTTCGTCGATTTTCGACTTTCGTCGGTGCTCTGGTTCCTAACCTGTCGAAAGAGTGAGGTATGCCTGTACTTCTTATTCTTCTTCGTACACTCTCAGACGTCTACTTGAATGGTTTCAAGGAAAACAGTAGTCAGTTTGAGGCTATTTGAATCTCCGTAGAGCTTTTCCACGAATTGTAATGATGTCGGTAATATGCGCTTATATTCTATAATTTCTTCTTCTTTTTTAACCATTTCTTTTAAGATCAATTGCGCATATATATTTGTCGTGATTCAGTATTTGACGCCCAAATCGGTCATATGGTGACCCTACATTAGATATGAAATTACGATTTTGGAGTGAACAGAAAAGTGTCCAGGATTCATCAAAAGGTTGAAAGGTTGGTACTTTTGCTGTGTAGATGTTAAACAGCACTGGTGATAGTGGAGAACCCTTGGGTAGTCCCGGGCAAATGCTCATTGGTTCTGATGTCCATGATCCCAAGCGAAATGCAGCTGATCTCTCCATTAAGGCAGCTGCTGTCCACCTTGTTATCCAAGGGTTTACATAACATGCCATTATACAGTCTATTAGGGTTGCAAAGTCTATACTGCTATAAGCATCTTCTACGTCAGTTGCGACATCCACCGTTTCTCTTTTACCCTGGAATCCATCGTACGCAAACGTTCCAGCATACCACATGTTGTTTCCATTGGCCTATAGCTACCCAGGATTTCAGGAAGGATGTGCGCATTTTCGTAGTAGCTCCTGACTTGTCTTGCAACTATCTTTATAATTAGTAATTTACCATAGTCATTCTGTAGTATGACTATTCGATAGCTGCTGAGCAGTGTGGGGTCTTTGCCAGGTTTAGGAAGTAGCTGAAACCATCAGGTGTTACTCCAGGCAAGAGATATCGTGGGAATGTAACCACCAGTGGGCGGAATTTGAATTGTGGGCGTCTAGGAAGATAATCTTTACTAAGATGTGATAATCTTTACTAAGATGTGATTTCATGTCATCCATACGGAGCATATGACTCCTGATTTGCTCCCTAGAGCGATGGGTGGATTTTTCCCTGAGCATGTTCACGTGGTTATCATGTGGTACAGGGGTGGAGATGTAGATTTAAACTGAAACAGTGAGAGGCTTGGGTCAGAGCTGAGAAGTAGCCAGATCGTCTTCTTGTGCAAAACGCGCCCTAGTATGATAACCAAGTGAGGTTTGGGCTGTTGCTTAGTTGTCGTAGATTTTGATAGGGGAATTAAGACATAGATTGGTCCCTTCTGTATAGAACTAGAACAGGTAATGATAGAACTAGAACAGGTGATAGCTCAGTGGGAGATAATGTAAAGGAATAGATTTATTTCACGAGTGAGATGGTGGAAAGTAGATAGAGTCTGTCCCTGAAATTGATAAAACTTCTCTCCTTCAGCCTATCTCTACAACCAGACGTTGGTAGTCAGACAGTCTACCACAATATATATATTAATATATATCACCACTCACATACACACACACACACATAAGTGACGACAGTTAGATGCACAGACATGAAAAAAACTATATCTATGGAATAGGGATCTTTTTCTTTTTTTTGGGACAAGCTGACCAACACACGTAAATAATTTATGTAAACTTTATTTATCATAAAGAACTTCACAACAGATAGTAGACAAAGGTCTACCACAATTATACTCTTCTTCAATATATAATCACCACTCACATACACACACACACACAATCAACGTGACGACAGTTAGATGCACAGGACATGAAAAAACATCTAATTATGGGTATAGGGATCTTTTTCTTTTTTTAGGGACAAGCTGACCAACACACGTAAATATTATTTGTAAACCTTTATTTATCTTAAGAGGAACTTCAAAAAAGATAATAAGTTTGAATATCAAATCACATACAAATACACATAGGTTAATGAATTTAAATAAAGAGTTAGAATCATAGATGTAATCCTCCCTCCCTCTCTTGAGACAAAAAAGAATCCTGTTAGAAGACAGTTATTAACCCTCAAAGCGTCAAAGATTTATACACTATGGTCTAGGATTTCCCTCTACAGCTAAGAACAGAGTTGATACATGAATCTATTCTAAAGAGGAGAAACAGCATTAGCAAAAACTTGCACAAAGAGATACAAAGTGGGTGTATGAGTGTTGCGTCCTTTTTGGGTCCTTAACAGTAATAAATTAGTCATAGGTCCTACTTCTGTTAAGAGGGTACGCATCAACTAATATGGTAATAATATATTTGTAATTTAATTCATCGCGCACGGTAGCGCACATATTGGTATAGGGATTTTGCGCGCTTTGTTGCTAAACAGTAGATGACGTAGTGACCTCAGAGGAGAAAGGGCTGGTCTGAAAGTCAGACATTGTGTCTGTTTATTCGAACCCCATATGGTGGGTTATTTACTGGTAAAGTCAATTGTATACGGCCTTCCAGACGGAAGCCATAGCCGTGAAGAGTTTACCGTAAGTTCATTTATAATAATGTAAATTTATTCGACGTCTTTTCGTCATACTGTATCTAGTCAGTACATCACATGGGAATCGTTGACCCTTCATATGGATGTATTGAAATGGATCATATATATAAGCAAAGTCATTGAAATCCAGCTTATATTTTGAAGGAACTGTTTTTACAGAAACGTAAATACAAAGTTAAAGTATTTGTTCGCCGTCCTACGGATTACGGCATATAAGGAGAGGTCAGTCAAAGTTCAGAACTTAGAAATTTATATGCGCAAGGATGCCTCAGCTATGATGTTCAGAGGTTCCAGATTTCTTATTTACGAGGCCATGTAAAATATGAAATATTTATGATGTATTATAAATTATGGATCATAATAATTGTCGCTGTCCTGGAGAGGTCAATCGTTAAAAGGATTAACCTCATGATTCACACTGCCTGATCATTCATGAACATTGTTTCATTAACTAGGATGTCCAGTCATAAGTTACTTAATATGACTTTCATGGGACTATCTGATTTGAACAGTGAGAATATAATTTTACCTCTCATCATATTGATTAATATGTCAAACGTCAATATCGGACGTCTTGTCTCGTCCAACGTATTCGTCAATAAACTGTATTGTTGCGTGCATATTTTGACGCACACATTACAAAAATCGATATGGCTATTTACTATGGGAAAAATATAGACATTCATTCATTTGTGTATGAAAATGCTGTTTATGGTAAAAGCGAGATAATCCATGTTTGATTCACACTTTTGATTATAGGAGTAATCGTTCTGGATATTGATCCAGCGCAAGGATATTGCGCTTGCGTTTGTACTTATTTTTTTAGGGCCAGAAAATATATTAATTTGCTTATTGTGTTTATGGCCTGAATTCATATGTATTACATATTATTAGTACAAGTAGAATCAGTCCTATATTGTATATTTTGGATGGGTAGGAGGGACTAGATTCTTGTATTCCGGTCTAGCGGAAGTATGAGTTGTCTTGACAAGTCGTGATGAGTTCCGATGTACTGCTAAAAATGGCGGGGTACGTTTTTCAAGAGCTGGTCCTTTCGTCAGAGAAAAATGTCTTACGAAGTGGTTTTTCTTCTGAAGGAGATGGTGTCTCTACGATAGTTTGTGTTAGAGACTCTCCTTATGTCAGTATATAGATGATTCGGACTCCAGGTAAACCCAGCTCCTATTTTTGATGATCTCTCGTCGGTTAGGCCTAGCTTGACTTTTGTGCTTCGCTATGCTAGTGTCGTGTTTTGTATCGACGAAGATGACAGATTTTCCTGCAGCGGTTATGGCTACGTGAATTAACCTGATCACCGTAGAGCTGCATGGAAACATTTATGAAATCATTTATATACCCATTATAAATTAACTCTGGCTTATATTCTCCTTCCTATGAATGAGTGAACGACAACTCAGGGAGGCAGCCATGTTGGATTTCGGTCATCATATGTTTTGATCACTGCCAAGAGAACAGATTATTTATCTTATTATCGGACAGTGACAGAGAGATCTCAATCCTGCTAGAAACCCCCCTTTCGTGGTTTCATAAGATATACTACAAACTATGGACGTCAAGTAACTTTGGTTATTTATCGATCCGCCTTCACTGACGCGTTTAGTCAGATAGGGAGATGTGGCCATAATGTATCATGACATTGAACTTTTGATGTACTGCCCATTATTTCTGAATGTGTCATGACTTCAGATCTGCTATGTATACCTACAAATTGATATGTCAACGAACCATGATGTACTCGTATGTCCCAGTGTGTACGTCTGAATAAATTGAGTAAACTAAGATTCCAGCAGTCTGCATTGGTGCCTTGTAGACACATGTGTATGAGTGGTTATATTGGTCAGCACACGAACAGTACACCATTCGCGGTAATCACACTCTACACTTCTACTTCATACATACACCATCCTGCGTCGGCTGAAGTGACCAAGTTTAGGGCCTGCTTCCCCTGGAGCCTTTGCCTTCCCTAACTCAGGACTAGGGTGAGTTACCCATTTACAGCTGGGTAGACTGGAGCATGCCTGATCTCAACAACACACCACTCTTCCTTACAGAGCATCCAGTGTGTGTGTGAAAGCAACTTTACAGAGTGGAAAGAACGAACGAAACTTTACAGTGGCGAGCCAGATTCCTGGGTCCAGCTTACGCAGTTTTGTGTTGAGAATCACAGTTTACAGCTGAAAGAACATTTGTTTGAACACATCAACACCAGTAGGACAGCTATACAGTCGATGTCAGCTTGACCTGTATTACCGATAGGATGCTGTATCTAGGTCAGCGCTTGTTGACAGTTTTTTCGCTGTACAGACAGTATTACACAGGACAGTGGTATCAAGTGTAGAAAATATCTGGAGCAATATTGTTGACATTTCTCAACGTACAGAAGAATCACAGTGTTGTTGAACATAAAGTGCATAGTTCATCGTTGGATCTTCATATGCTCAACAGAGAAAAATTGACAGTGTAATAGTTTAAAATTAAATCTATTACTGAATAAAGTGGCAAGTTATTAGTATTAAAATAAACTGTGCCTGCTTTACAACACTATACCTGCAACACATTCCATTCATGACATAAATGATATTGTATGCTATATGCTATTTATGCTTACATCATTTCAGTTTTTTACACCCTTATGTTTATACACTGTGGCGTTATTTGTCTTGTTATCTTATGGCAGTTATCATCACGGTTTCTGTGATCATTTTTTTTCATTTCTCCTATTTGATTTAATTTGATCTCTGCAAATGTTTTCAGATTGTCTTTTCTTGTTTGTCATTTGTAATGTCTTTAGTTGACATATGACGTATAGTGGTATACACTGATAGTATAGTACAGATCAGTACTTTATGATTGTTATTGTTATAAAACAAAGTATACAAGACCTTTGTAAGGCTTGTCTCCCAAAGTGATTGGTAAAGGGAAATATTTTTCTACAGGTACTCAAGTGATCTTTGATTACATTGAGGTATACAAAACCTTTGTAAGGCTTGTCCCCACAGTATTTGAGATACAGTTATTGTTGTCCACAGGTACTCAAGTTATCATTGGTTATTATAAACCATACAAGTTTGGACTAAGACTAAGTCTATGGTATAGACTTGTCTCCCATTAACTTGAAAGAGGGTAATTTATTTACTTTTTCAGGTTTCTGATTTAAGAAGACAATATGTCTACATTAGATTATTTCATTACACAAGGAAAATCTCTTGATAAGACTGGAAAAGACTTAGAACAATGGGCTGTTGCTCAATATGACAAAGCATTAGCTGCAGAAGAGAAAAAAATTGCTGCTGCTGTTGAAAAAAGAAAAGCTGCTGCTGAGGAAAAAAAAGCTGCGGCTGAGGAGAGAAAACTTCAAATAGAAGAAAAAAAAAGCTGCTGCAGAAGAAAGGAAAGCCTTAGCTGAAGAAAAAAGATTAGAAAAAGAAGCTGATACTGCTGCTGAACTTAAGAAATTGCAGATGCAAGTGGAGGAAAGGAGATTTGATGCAGAACAGAAGAAATTAGAAGCTGATGCAGAACAGAAAAAATTAGAAGCTGCTGCAGAACAGAAAAAATTAGAAGTTGCTGCTGCTGCAGAACAGAAAAAATTAGAAGCTGCTGCAGAACAGAAAAAATTAGAACTTGCTGCAGAACAGAAAAAATTAGAAGCTGCTGCAGAACAGAGAAGATTAGATAGAGAAGCTGAAGAGAGAAAAGCAATAAGAGAACATGAGTTTGAATTAGAGAAATTAAAATTGACATGTATGAGTAATGTTAATCAGGCATCTGGTGGTAATGGTAAACCCTTTGTATACAAGGTCAAGGTACCAGCGTTTAACCCTACCAGTGATGACATAACATTTTGGCTTTCTAGATTTGAACGGGCTTGTCGATCTCATAATGTTGACAAATCACAGTATGTGAATCAGTTGTCTGAAAATCTAAAAGGGGAGTCTCTGAGTAAGTTATATTTTGTTGAAGAGGCCGACAAAGATAATTATGATGCTGTTAGGGCAGCTTTGATAAAGAGATATCAGCTGTCTGAAGAAGGTTATCGTCTTTTGTTTAAAACAATGAGACCTGAGGTAGGTGTAGAATTCTCAGAATTCATCTCAAAAGCACGAATTACACTTTCACGATGGATTGAATTATCCAAAACAGAGAAAACATTTGATGGTCTTACAGATTTATTGCTAAGAGACAAGGTCATGTGTTCTGTAAATAAATCATTCCTAGAGTTCTTACATGAGCGTAAACCTAGTACAATAAAGCAAATGGAAGAATATTGTGACCAGTATGCCACGGCACACCCTGACATGATTCTTAGTAACTCTAACATTAAAGAGAGTATGCCAGTTGCTTCGGCAACAGAATATAATCAGAATTACTCACACAAATTCCAAGGAGCTAAAAATAAATTTGATAAAAAGGTTAATTGGAATAAGTATCAAAACCAAGATAACCACTCAAATCAGAGTTCTTCTTCGAAGAACTGGAATCGGGCTGATAGTCCTCGACACGCGAGGGGTACCCATAATGTTAGAAATTCTCGGAAAGGGAGTAGCTATAGGAACTACCCAAGTGCTTCATGGAGACAAAAGAAACAATATTACAGGGATACTCAATATAATGAGCATGATGATTATGATCATGAATATTATGATTCAAACCCAAATAGGGGTTATAACAGAGGCAATAATAATTATAGAGACAATTATAACCGAGGTAGATCACAACACAAAAGACATGGTAAATCGTATTACCAGGCTAACTCTGCACAACAGGAGTTCCACGACACCGATAATCAGAATAATGATAAAAAAGACTCCAATAGTGTAGCGAATTCCGCTTTCAATTTTGCTAGAGCATCTGAGTGTTCGCAATGCAAAACATTATTCGATCCAACCACAGTTTCTACTTTAAGCTGCGGTCACCCACTTCCCGCTCTCCATGCGTCAATTGCGCATAATGGAAGGGGTGCTCTTGTCTTTAATAGGGGCCTAATAGATGGTACTCCGGTATCAATTCTTTTCGACTCGGGGTGCACTACCATTGGAGTGAGGCAATCACTCGTAAATCCTTCTCGAGCTACAGGCAATATAGTCAAATGTGTAACATTTGGTGGCACATTGGAGAAGTACTCCACTGCCATTATCAATATTGCTACGCCTTTCTTTACAGGAGAGGTGCAAGCATGTCTCTTGCCGAATCCGATCGCTGATCTTATCATCGGTCGCATTCATGGAGTGAAAGAATGCACTCCACAGCAAATTTCTAATTGGGAAAATGTTAATATGCAGTCGGCTAATGCAGTAATCACTAGGGCTCAAGCTCTTAATATGCCACAATCTTCACATTCTGAAGATAATGATGCGCAGATCCAAGATGATCCCTTGGAGATTTCCCACGATTCCTTTATCAAACAGCAGGAAGATGATCCTACTCTAAAGAAATTCTTTACTCTGGCAACAAAAGGTGATCCGAATAAGGATACTAATCGTAAATCTTGGATTACGATGAAGAATGGCGTACTTGTACGTATGGTACAAGACTCCGCTAAGTCCATTCATTCTCAAATCCTTGTGCCTAAAAATATGAGAGTTAAAATTTTACAGCACGCTCATGATTCGCAGTGTGCTGGACATATGGGTTTTTCCCGTACTAAAGCTAGAGTTCTTCAATCTTTCTTTTGGCCTGCTGTGAATAAGGACATACGAATCTATTGTCGATCTTGTAAAGTATGTCAAGAGATTAAATCCAGAGGTCCACGCCATGATGCACCTATTCAGGCTGCAGACATTCCCATTCGGCCATTTCAAAAAATGGCGATAGACATCATTGGTCCATTTAAGATAAAGTCTGCTAGAGGACACCAATTTATTTTGACGTGTGTTGATATGTGCACACGTTGGCCGGAGGCTGTTCCTCTAAAGAGCATAACTACTGCTGATGTCGCAGATGCTCTTTGGTTAATATTTTCTCGTCTGGGGTTTCCAGCAGAAATATTATCCGACCATGGTACCCAACTCATATCGGATACCATGTCTCAAGTAATGTCGACTCTGAAGATAGAGAGATCGCTGAGTAGTATTTATCATCCTATGTCCAATGGGATGGTGGAACGTTTGAATAGAACTCTGAAAAACCTACTAGGTAAGATAACAGAAGATCATCCTCAGGATTGGGATAGGGTTTTACCCGCGGCTCTCTTTGCATATAGAGAGGTCGCCAACGAACATACAGGATTTTCTCCCTTTGAACTTGTCTTTGGCGCGAAACCGCGAGGTCCTATGTCCTTACTTCATGATCTTATAACTGCTGATAACATTGTCGATGACACAAAATCCTCTTATGAATATGTCATCGCACTTAGACACAAGATTATTGAAGCATGCAAATTGGCAACTGCTTCTTCTGAATTTGCGAAACAGAAGGCAAGGGAATTTGCCAATAAAAAGAGATGTTTGCGTCAACTTTGTCCAGGTGACAAAGCATTTGTCTTGCTACCTTGTAGGGAAAATAGACTTCTCATTTCTTGGAAAGGTCCGTACGATATAATATCAAAAGTTTCCGATGTTGACTATATCGTCGATATTGACGGGAAGCGTAAAACCTTCCACATCAACATGCTCACGGAATTCCATGAACGTCCTGATTATTTACAACCTGTTTTCCAGGCAACGGACGATTTTCCAGTCCAACATGGACAGTACTCATCTCTGTCAGTAATACAGGATGAGGAAACGAGTTTCTCGGATGTAAATTTACCTTTTCCAATGATTCCTCTTCACTCTAATGAATCATGGAAAGATGTTGCAATTTCTCCAGAATTATCTCCAGGAGAGCAGAAACAAGTTTCTACTATGTTAGAACAATTTCAGGATGTCCTTACTGACATTCCTGGTCAAACTGATGTCATTCAACATGACATTATTCTTACTGACCATAGTCCTATAAGAGTCAGACCGTATCCTATCCCGATACATTTTCAAGCACAGGTAGAGAAAGAGTTAGATGAGATGATAGAGTTAAAAATTATTGAACCATCCACATCAGCATATTCTTCGCCGATGGTTATAGTACGGAAAAAAAGACAATAACATACGTCTTTGCGTGGATTATCGCAAATTGAATCAAGTGACTAAATTCGATGCTGAACCTATGCCTTTACTAGAAGAGCTACTTACGAGACTATCGAATTCTCACTTCTTTACTAAACTCGATTTGTCTAAGGGATATTGGCAAGTTCCACTATCCGAACACGCCAAACCGTTTACTGCTTTTTCGACGCCTAGGGGTCTATTCCAATGGAATTTCATGCCTTTCGGTCTTATGAACGCCCCTGCTACATTTGTACGCATGATGCGTCGAATCCTATCTCATCGCTCAGATGTCATTGCGTATCTTGATGACATCTGTCTTTTCAGTGATACTTGGAACGATCACTATAATGGTATAAATGAACTATTGTCTATCTTACGCGAGCATAACCTGACAGCGAAACCATCGAAAGCATGTATTGGTTTTAGCGAAATATCTTTCTTAGGACACCGTGTTGGTCATGGGTTCCTAAAAACAGAAGACCATAATACAAGTAAGATACTTAACATTTCTATTCCTAAGACTAAAAAGCAAGTACGAAGTCTCTAGGTCTAATACAATTTTATGGACGATTCATCCCGAATCTGTCCTCCATTATGTCACCTCTTTCTTCCTTGCTAAAGAAAGGGTCTCCTAATGTAGTCCATTGGATAAGGTTAAAACTATGTTTTCTACTTCACCTATCCTAGTATTGCCTTCTAAGGATAAGACATTTATTCTTCGTAGTGACGCTTCATCCACCGGGATTGGAGCTGCACTAATGCAAGAGTACTCTGGAACTCTGCATCCTGTGATGTATATTTCTCGGAAATTAAATGCCGCAGAGAAGAATTACTCGGTCCTAGACCGTGAATTATTGGCTATGGTTTGGTCAATCCTTAAACTGCAAAGATTTCTTCTGGGCGCGCATTTCATTGTGGAAACTGACCAGAAAGCTCTTACGGCTATTCAGAGTAAAAATCTGAAGAGCGCGAGATCAACGCGATACGCGATTGCTCTACAGCCATTTCATTTTTTGGTGCGAGCTATCCGTGGGTCAGAAAATGTGATGGCAGATATTTTGTCTAGATGCCCACATGATTCATAACTGTTATACAACTTTGATACAGTTGTTTCTATGTTGAAATGTGTACACATATGTAATATATCATATATTGATTGTAACACTACTTAGCGGTTCATTGATATGTATTCACCGCTGATCTTTCAATGTTTTTCGTCTTTGATGATCATGATGTTAAGATATCTTAGATGGAATTTATGTATAAACTAATGTGGAAATTGTGTCATTGCTAATATTGTAGTATGCGTTGGTGACACCTCTCTGGAAATATTTATACTTAGAGAAGTACTTTCTCTAAGGTCATAAAACTTATGCTTATCATCTGCGCATTGTTATTGGTGCGTTGTGAGCCTATTGTATGTTGCTCCTAGATGTATTTCAAAAAAAAAAATGTACCATTTTTTTTTCCCGAGGGGTGTGGTAATCTGTTGCGTGCATATTTTGACGCACACATTACAAAAATCGATATGGCTATTTACTATGGGAAAAATATAGACATTCATTCATTTGTGTATGAAAATGCTGTTTATGGTAAAAGCGAGATAATCCATGTTTGATTCACACTTTTGATTATAGGAGTAATCGTTCTGGATATTGATCCAGCGCAAGGATATTGCGCTTGCGTTTGTACTTATTTTTTAGGGCCAGAAAATATATTAATTTGCTTATTGTGTTTATGGCCTGAATTCATATGTATTACATATTATTAGTACAAGTAGAATCAGTCCTATATTGTATATTTTGGATGGGTAGGAGGGACTAGATTCTTGTATTCCGGTCTAGCGGAAGTATGAGTTGTCTTGACAAGTCGTGATGAGTTCCGATGTACTGCTAAAAATGGCGGGGTACGTTTTTCAAGAGCTGGTCCTTTCGTCAGAGAAAAATGTCTTACGAAGTGGTTTTTCTTCTGAAGGAGATGGTGTCTCTACGATAGTTTGTGTTAGAGACTCTCCTTATGTCAGTATATAGATGATTCGGACTCCAGGTAAACCCAGCTCCTATTTTTGATGATCTCTCGTCGGTTAGGCCTAGCTTGACTTTTGTGCTTCGCTATGCTAGTGTCGTGTTTTGTATCGACGAAGATGACAGATTTTCCTGCAGCGGTTATGGCTACGTGAATTGACCTGATCACCGTAGAGCTGCATGGAAACATTTATGAAATCATTTATATACCCATTATAAATTAACTCTGGCTTATATTCTCCTTCCTATGAATGAGTGAACGACAACTCAGGGAGGCAGCCATGTTGGATTTCGGTCATCATATGTTTTGATCACTGCCAAGAGAACAGATTATTTATCTTATTATCGGACAGTGACAGAGAGATCTCAATCCTGCTAGAAACCCCCCTTTCGTGGTTTCATAAGATATACTACAAACTATGGACGTCAAGTAACTTTAGTTATTTATCGATCCGCCTTCACTGACGCGTTTAGTCAGATAGGGGGATGTGGCCATAATGTATCATGACATTGAACTTTTGATGTACTGCCCATTATTTCTGAATGTGTCATGACTTCAGATCTGCTATGTATACCTACAAATTGATATGTCAACGAACCATGATGTACTCGTATGTCCCAGTGTGTACGTCTGAATAAATTGAGTAAACTAAGATTCCAGCAGTCTGCATTGGTGCCTTGTAGACACATGTGTATGAGTGGGTATATTGGTCAGCACATGAACAGTACACCATTCGCGGTAATCACACTCTACACTTCTACTTCATACATACACCATCCTGCGTCGGCTGAAGTGACCAAGTTTAGGGCCTGCTTCCCCTGGAGCCTTTGCCTTCCCTAACTCAGGACTAGGGTGAGTTACCCATTTACAGCTGGGTAGACTGGAGCATGCCTGATCTCAACAACACACCACTCTTCCTTACAGAGCATCCAGTGTGTGTGTGTGAAAGCAACTTTACAGAGTGGAAAGAACAAACGAAACTTTACAGTATTAATTTTTTTAACTCAAGAGTTCCTGAATACTTCACTTGGGCACAGGCCTTATTTTGACGTGCCACTGTTCGTATTATGTTTTTTGCCTGATCGCCACTTATCCAAAATAACATTCGCGTGAGCAGCACATATAGTTAGTAGTCATCCTTACACTATCTCCATATATATATATATATATATATATATATATATATATATATATATATATATATATATATATATATATATATATATATATATATATATATATATATATATATATATATATATATATATATATATATATATATATATATATATATATATATATATATACCTGTATATATCTAATTCTACAACCAGCCTTACTTCATTATTTTTACTAAGTTAAAGTTCTGTTTTACCATTTGTCATACATCATAATAAATTGCATTACCCTAGACACTTGCCATACACACCCTCACAGATTCTTTAGTCAGGTGAGATCTCGAGAGGTGACGGTTAGGGACCCAGAGACTTTCAACATCATCATCCTTTACTCTGGGAACTTGCATAGTCTGACCTCACCTTGATTGTCTATACCCCCTTAACAGGTACGAATAACAGATCAGCTGGATGCCTATTTTGGACACAGGTGGCCGAGATAGTTGAAAATGACATGACAGCTCCTTCACCAGAGGTACTACCAATACCTGACATCCCAAACCCCCCTAATAACTATAGTCATATGTTCTAAGCGGTCAGAATTCATTCCTAACTGTAACTTGATGTTCGCTGCTGTAGTCCTTACTGTAATAGATTATCCTATTTTGCATGAGAGCACGAAGAAGGGTATGACATATTAAAACATAGTCTCGATTATGGCTGAGAAGTAGACCTTAGATATTTGATTACATCTCTTTTCTCTATAGAAGTCATATCTCTCTCCATATTTTTATTTGTGACTTTAATTTTCTCAACTTTCACCTTATTCATATTCTGTCTAACCTCAGACATCCTCTATTTCCATACTCGCGACAGAAGTATAATATATGACTCTGCTGCACACAGTAACAAGATTAAATTAGACAGAATTCAGCTTCAGGCTTTATGTACAATAACAGGTGCAATCAGATCAACATCAATGGGAGCTATAGAGGTGGCTTTATGAATTCTACCCTTAGAATTACGGAGAAAGGAGCTAGACTAAATTACATGAACAAAGTTATGTTAGATAAGTCTCACCCAGCACATACAGCTTTTACCAGATGTCAACTAACAACTCAGGCCAAGCCATTAATACCACTAGATACCCTACAGGATGGAAGTGTATGGAGGAAATTGTCCATCTGGGTACATTAATTACATCAATTAATAACAGTTGTGAATACAAGCCAGTGGTTCCACCCTGGGAGATCAAGAAACCAGACACGGACTACCACCTAGCAGAAATACTTAAGAAAACAAATAATATAGAAAATATTAAAAACACAGCCAATAAATATAAACAACAACTATTAAAAGACAGCATTTCTGTATACACAGAAGGATCCAAGGGAGAGGATGGCAAATTGGGGGTAGGAATTTACATTCCAATATGGAAAATGGCAAAAGAGTATAGTATCACAACATACATTCATTTTCACTGCAGAGATGGTGGCGATACTAAAAGCACTATAAATATTCTCTAATAACCCTCCCAAGAAACTAAAAATGTTAACTGACTCTCTTTCAACAATTCAAGCACTTAGAAACTTACGAGAATGTAGTAGACCTGATATAGCAGAGGAGATATTTCTGGCTACTACATACTTATATTCCAGAGGATGTTCAGTCTTAATAGCTTGGATACCTTCACATGTTGGCATAGAGGGAAATGAAAAGGCAGATAAAGAAGCCAAGAAAGGTAGATCTGATAAAAAATCTAATAAATTTAGGGGTGCGTAAATAATAGATTGAAAGCTTAGTTAAAGAAATAATAACAGATGAATGGAAAGCAGAGTGGGATAAAAATCTGAAAGGGCGACGTGCATATAAGATGTTCAAGGCTCCAACAAGAAAATGTCGGATATCTAAGGAAATTGAAAATCCTCGAGTTATCTAAGAAAACTTTTCAGATTACAGCTGAGAAAAGGCTATTTCAGAATAAAAGAACCTTACTGTGCAGGATTTCAATACAATAATATAGAACATTTCTTGTTAAAATGTAAAAGGTATGAACAAATGAGAATCTCAATATTAGATTATTTGCAGGCATCAAACTTACCTATACATATTATGATATAGAGGAGGTGTTAAGAATAGACAGACCTAGGGAACTGCATAATTTAGTCAAACAGTATTTAACAAGAACAAAAGTTAATATATAGTAATTGGGAAGGTGAAGGTCTGATGATGTTCTTACAATACATGACTTATGGCAAGTGAAAGTCAATTAAATATCTGACTGGAAAACAACAGCCTTTAAAAACTCCTCTCCCTGTTTAATTATTATTTTTGTTTCATGTTTTTGTTTTGTGTTCTTTTGTTTTTGCTCATTTTTTGTTTTTTATTATTTTTTTTTTTTATATGCACGCAAAATTGGTAATTTTTATTTGCCCTATTGACAATTATTTGACAGGTGTGATGCCACTTTCGCATATCGGCAGTTATTCATCTTTTTTGGAATTGAAAACAATTTATATATCCTAACTATAACCCATTAGAGGGTGAACGGGATATTTTTCATCATTAAAATTTAAAACAAAGTCCTTACTGGTTATTGTTGAAAGTAAATGTTTCTGTTGCTGATTGAATTGTGAGAAATCCCATATTTAAGGTCTGTCTGTAGCTTTGTGTTTTGTTGTAAATCTGCTTAGATTCATTTTAAGTTTCGGTTAACAGAAAATGGTTGATCTAAAATGCCACATCTGCACTGCTATATACTTACAGAGCGCTCACCACAATGGGTGATCTCAACTTACTTGTTTTATGCATTTACAATCAATCTGATTGGCTGTCATGTGGCTCTGATCATATACATCTTGTTTTGTGTATTTTGGGTCTGTAGTAGTGGTAACATGTTTTCCTCCTATAACACGTTGATATGACTCTTAGAAGTTAAGAAGTAAATTCCCCCCAACTTGCATTCGTTGTCCACAGACTATGGTTTTCTATGCTTTCCAAAAGCCGCTATTGTTTGTGACTATCTTTTGTAATTTACGGTAACCCCCTCCCACCACGGATTTTTATGTGCCTTTACCTCGAATCATGTTTGTTTTCACGTGAAACCTTTCATCAGGTGTAATCTTTGGTTGTTTCGCAAATTTTTCCGTTGCGCGCGCGCGAGCTTGGATCGAGTAATAACACTGAATGGCATTCAATTCATTTTCCTTTTGGCAGTTTTTGAATTGTTTTCTGACCACCAATCTGGGGCCCTACTTCTTTCAACATCTATAAGTGTTTCTTCTTGCCGATTCTTCGATAAGGTTACAATCAAGATTCTTCAACGTGGAGCGCGTTTTCTACTTGCATGTCTTGAGGAACAACACAATGTCTAGAGCGAGTACGCTAGTTCAACCTTTCGTCCTATATCGCTTTCATCATTTGTGTTTCCGCACAGTTCCTGGAAGGTACATTTTTATGGTTTTCATATACTTGCTACCACCCCCGCTTGATGCAGTTGTCCTTCCTTGCGTAATGTTTAACTCGTGTCTTGAAACACCTCCAGCGCTTCCAAAATTTGTGGAAGTTCTCCTGGGTGATAGCATGTGAGCTGAAAATTCAGAATTAATGCTGAGGCTAGCTTCTCCCATACACTCATCAGAGTCCTCACTAGATGACATGATCCTCCAATCCAAAACTGAGCGTATGATTTGAATTACACGAATTACTTGTTTCTAATGGTTCCATCAATCGCCAGGCGCACCAAGTCTCCATCTTTGAAGGCTCTGGCTGGCATTTAGATCATCCACACGTCCTCTGTCCTCTTTGTCTTGGTTGGCGCGCACTCCGCATTAAGACTCGTTTCGCCTGACGCATCTCGTTTAATGTTAATCTGCCCCACTTATTCGGCATTGTCTTTTCTCTTGCAAGTATATGCCTTCAAACTTTTTCCTTCAGTTTATGGTCTTCATCACAGGTGTTAAGCTGTTCTTATTGGCAATAAATCATTTAGCGGCTCTATCCTCTTCACTCTCCGCATTTAATTCCTTATATTCATTCCTACGTTGCGGGAATTGACCGTACCTTTCGTTAGTTTCTGTCGCGAAGTTTCTGAAGCACCATCGCCACCCACACCCTTTTACCGGATGGGCATACGGCAACGCGCCACCAACGCCCAACCGAACCTAGTTGCCTTTACGACATAGATATTAGTCGTTAGCATTCTTAGTTACCATATCAGGTCCAGGTAACTATGGTTCGAAAGTGAAATCTCATCGCATTGTGATGCAAGCGTCCTTATCTTGTCTCCAGTTGAGATTCCCATGTTTTGTGTATGCAGGATTTAAAAAACAGCTGTTCCTCTCGCGCAGCACATTATCAAACAAAGCTCGGTGGCCAGTTCAGTTTAAATGTTCACACATGTTCGCGACACGCCGGCTTCCTTCACATATATGTGTAAGTTCCTGTAGCGTGTTCTGGAATACGCCTCCTCCACTGAGCAGCAGACACACTGTCACGTTTAGGCCTCCCTGAGATACAACTTTCGTCTATTGCAAACGGACCCCCACTAGGAAATCGACTCGAATCGCCAAGACAGAATACATAACTCTCCGCATAACAGTGTGTATCGTGTGTGTGCCAGGTCTGGCTTCACAGCGTAAGAGACGCATGTGTGGCGCTCCCAGCGTCTGGTTGTACGGTAGCGCCGGCGATGTGTGTGTGTGAGAGCCCAGCGTATTTGTTCACAAAGAGACGACAAAATGCTGTGTGGCGTTGTGCCAGCGTTTGGTTACCTAATGTATAAGCAGCCAGCATGTGTATGTGTGTGCAGAGGGGGAGAGGTGCGCCTTGACGGCGATCAGCACCAG